>NW_027019306.1:4574914-4748185 GCF_013076305.1 Rhopilema esculentum
GATTTTGTATACAATCAAAAATGCAGGAAATGTTAACTGTACTGCTTAAAATGTTAATAAATCAATCGCTTTGGCTTTAGTCATATAAGCTTATGCAAGGCCCGAAGCAAGCAGAAAAGGAGGGAGACTAAGGGCAAATTAAAGCAAATGATTTGCATGAAGAGGGTTTGCTTTGTCCAGACAGAGTCACATTTAGAGGAAATAACGACATTCTCTCAATGAATTGGAAACAAAGGTTTTTGTTGTGTAAATCTAAATGATTCAAAACGCATACCCCCAGTATTCAGTGAAAAAATGCTAATAACAAACTCCAATATCAACTAAACTACTACACAAATAAAGTTACAGTGCCGGACCAATCATATCGTAAAGAACTTTTCTTCCATGATTTGTAGGCAGATCTTTATCCGTAAATCCACAAAAAGTCAACGTCTCACAAAAAGTCAACGTCTCACAAAAAGTCAACGTCTCACAAAAAGTCAACGTCTCACAAAAAGTCAACGTCTCACAAAAAGTCAACGTCTCACAACAATCTGATTTTATGCTGAATATTTTGTTTACAGTTAAATCGAACTTTCACCTGGGGCTTGTTGAGGGTTCTCGCATAGATTTTATTCACTCCCCCCTTTTAAGTAGCATTCTCTAAATCTTCCTGCCTTGGTAAGGCTATATCCAGGTTCAATATTAAATAATTCAACTTGACATGACATGTGTCCTCGAAAACGAATTCATTCATCTGGGCAAATTATCTATGAAAAACCGGCACCTTTTCACAGAAATAATCGTGCTTCAGTCTGATCTTCTGGCACCCTGGCTGCAATAAACATCATTTTTATATCAAAAACGATTGCCAGACAGATGTTTATCAAGCATGCAGGAAAAATGCCGACTGTCCAGGTCACAAATTTAAGTCTGAACGTTAAAGTCTTGAAATAAAGCGGATCATACCATAAGAGTCAGAGCCGTCAAATGCGTTTTGAATTTTGAGGGTTGCAGGGAAAGAAGAACAAATATAAACAAAATGCGAGTAACCATATACAGTTTCAGGGTTTTAATGAACCAGGGTTTATTTCCACAAAAAGGATAGATATTGCTACTATACTGATGAAAGTGGTGACCTGTTGGGGTTGCTTGCTTCCAGATTTTTCAAAAAGGCTATGAATTATAGCAGTAATATGATTTGTCATACATCGAGGAAAACACAATTGTTTCTAGTAAGACTATGCAAGGTGTGGCCTTTGCCCTGTTTAAATTATGAAAAAGCAAACTTCTTCTAGAAAGCATTTTGGGTTCATTGTTCACCGATTCCAATCATTTTAGGATTAGACCACCCCACCTGCTGTCGAATTTGTAGATGCACTTGGAAAACTCGAGAGGAAAACTTGAGAGGTAAATTCGAGCGGAAAACTCGAGTGGGAAAACTCGAACGTATGGGAAAACTCAAGAAATTTCGTTCCGTCGGTAAAAATGTAGCAGAAATTAATGTTGTCTATCGGAAAAAACAAACTCATATACTGAAAATAATTTAGAGCATGACTTATGGAGGCTTGCTGAATCTAAAGTTAGCACTTTCTAATTATGGCTTAATCTAGCAAATAAAAGTCTTCATTCGTTGAGATTTGGCCCTGGCGGAACGAACAAAACATCGTTCATCAAACATAAAATATCATCCAACATTGTTGGAAAGAACATGTTCTATTCCTTTGGCCACTATGTCTTGATTGTTTGAAAATGTTTCAAAACGTGTGTTGATGTTTTACGAATATTAATGTCAATCAAACATTTTGTAAAACATATTTTCTGTTCTCACGTTTGATCAACAATATTCGTTTGGCCACCCCTTACAACATTTGCTCTACACAGGCATGACAGCGCCCTTGATCTACACAGGCATGACAGCGCCCTTGATCTAGTTGAATGCCAATTTTAAGGCAATGCTATTTTGTCATGATATTACGTCAAGAGCATCGCTTACCTTTTTTATCATACTTTCAAAAGTAAGTTGAAATATGACCTGCTGAAATTAGCTCTTCGTGCAGCATGGATTTGAAACTCAAAATGAAAGAAGGAAATGATGCAGTTAAAGCGCTGACAAACTTGAAAAATTTTGGTATTGGTACACTTACTGAAGGTTTTTTCGGGGCAAACAGCATTAGAATTGAGAGTAAATGTGGCAAATATAGTATAAAGAAAGGCAGCTGAAATCAGGACAATTTGGGAGCAAAGAGAGACAAGCTACAAAATGTACGTTGAAATATATTGCTTTAATCAACTGACCATATTAAAAGCCTGGAACGGAGACGATATGTTTCTATAAGATAAAAATCACAGCCATAAGGAAATCGAGATAGAGAGATACTTCTGCTTTGCTGTACAACCCTAGACATATTGGTAATATTTCACATTTGGAGAAAATGATTTTCCTAAATGACCTGTCTTGACTGTGCTAGAAGATTTAAGGAATAAGGGAGAAAATTGTCCCTTCAGTCAAGACACTGGTTAATATGCCAAAACAAATTCATGATCAACAAGCACGGAAGAAAATTGTCCTGTCACTATGCGGAAGGGAATTCGTAATCAACAAATAACCTTATTGAGTTAAGCAGATCGCAAATCTTACTTGCCTTAAAACAAAACGGTTTTTTACTGTTTCAGGTCATTCCACTAGATAGCTCAAGAACACAATGGATCTCATGTTGAGCCTGGCTCTGACCTTAAAGAAGAAGTTAATCACTTTTTTTTCTTTTTGCTTATAGGATTTCAATTTAAATTCTTCCTGACTGTACTGTATAGAATCAAAATGCTATAAATAAGCGAGCCATTTGCCAGCTTACTACATTTACTTGGTTGCAGCACGTGTCTTCCTGGAGCAATCAAAAAACACAAGGTAATATTCTTTGAAATTAATTTTTGCTTATTATAACAATTCCCGAATCGCACTATTTTTTCAACACTTGTTAGTTGCAGAATGTTGAACACCAGAGTGTGTAACTTTTCTGGACTTTAATTACCATTGTTTATGCTAGTTCTGCTACATCATTGCGTCTATTAATGTCTCACGGATCAATTGATCGGCTTTGATCAACGCCAATGATAAGGCAACTAAGAGCTTTTGAAATGCAATGAAAAATATCTGTTGGACAGAGCAGTTTCTCATTGTCCTCGTCAACAACATGTACGATGAGATTCAGAAAGCTACACTCTGGCCATCGCAAATAACAAATCTTAGTGTTGTTTATAAAAGGTAACTGTACAACATCTCATTAGCTTTTTGTTTTCTCGTGTATTGTATAACAATGAATGCAAATTCTTTCTTATGTAAATAATTCATCTTCAGTTTATAAGGTTCTTTCGTAGTACCTTTCCCCTTTGGCCAACTCGTTTTGTATAGCTATGCAATCAAGTGGATCGTCGCTTGGTATCTATTTAGGTAAAGGGGTATCTTTTATTGCCTCTAGGTGTCCCCTTATCTACTTCTCCTTCTTCTTACTTTTCCTCCTTTTCTTTAACTACCCATTTTAATGCCATCGCGTACACTTTAAAGTCCGTTTCTAAACTTTAATTTGTTAATGTCCTTTATTGCATTATTACGTTGTACTTTTTCTGAGGACGGTTTTAAGAAGTAGACATTTGGCTATTGTCTGAAGAAAAAGTAGACATTTTTCTGAATTCTGAAGAAGATCTTACAACTGTTCTCCGTTTCGCTTATGCCAACAATCTGATGGCTAGCTCCTTTCTGTAATAGCCTTGTTCCTAATGTACCTATTTTCATTTATATTGAGGAATATCGAGAAATGTAAATCATTTTTCAGGAAAGATGAAGCTGCTTATAGTATTTGGGTTCTGCTGTGTTATTGCTCTGACTGCAGCGTCAATAAATGAGAACAATGAATCAACTGTCATGGGAGAGGAACCCGATGCAAAGATGGAGGTCATGGAAAGCTCTGACCAAGACGAATCCGAAGACCAGCCCTTTGAAGACCGGAAAGAGATGAACAAAGACAACGACGATGATGACCTTGAAATGACAGAAGGCAAAGAGGACACAGAAGATGCCAGAATGGAAAAATCTCCCTTTTGGAGAAGAAGGCGTCGTCATGTCATTTACGTGCGTCGCCGTCAAATTTACTATTACCGCCGCCGTTATTCTTACTACTACCGCCGCCGACATTCTTACTACTACCGCCGCCGTCATTATTATTACCATCGACGTCGCTTCTACGGTTAAAGACTTTTTTACGTTCTCTGTTTCATATGCTCTTTGTTTTGGATACAGTTTTTTAAGGACTGTTTCAAGTAGTCTGAAACGTTTTTCATAGAAAAGATCGCGAATTTGCACATTGTTTTTATTGGCCTCACTCCTGCATAAATGTAGCCTCACTCGATGTAATTGTCGCAGCTAGGTTCGTTATTTGGAAGCTTCGGCTTGATGTCAATCAACAAAACTTCACAATTGCACATTAAACAATAAACTAATCTCTACAGGGACTTTTGACATGCATGACTAGAGCGAATCTAAAAATAACTTAGGTCAAATTGATCAGAGCACGTGCACAAGAAAGGAATTGGAAACTGCTCACGTGAAACCACTGCGTGCTTAAGGTGTAATGTTTGCAAGATATGAAATGAAATAACATTTCTCTCATCTTTCTTTACCATGTACTATGAACTTAAGAAACTTCAACACGACAAAGCTCTCGAATATTCATTTTCAAAATTCTTTAGCGAAAGTAATCCGTTGGCAAGAGACTGGCTAGCATCAACGCCTTAAGGTGTTATGTAAAGACCAATTACATAAAAAGTAGTTGTATTAATCATTATCGAATTTTGAAAACCATGCGTTTGGCACTTTTGCAAACTTTCTTTTAGGAAGGGTATCTTATAGTTTATTTAGACCAATAGTTCACTACATGCCTGCACATATTGAAGAGACACTGTTTTTCTATCATTTCATATTATAAGTCATCAGATTTTGCTTTCCAGTATCAATCAGTGACCTTATTTGAGTAGTATTGATACTTTGTCCTTCAAAATTAAAGTTTTTCAAGGAGAGCATCGACATATGACGTAGGGCTTTACAATGCCAGTATTTGCACCAAACTGTATGCGCCAAGTTTTGCGTTTTTTTGTCCTATTTCAACATACATTGGTCCGAATCTTAGAAACCCAAAAGCTAGCTGAAGCAGCTATTGTGTTTACGAAACATTCAAAACAAAATACATGTAGAGCGGAAGTACAGTTGAATCTCGTTAAATCGGGTAAAGAAATGGTGTCACTTAGCGAATGTCCCTATCAGCCGAGGTACGACGTTTGGTTTGAATTAAGTGGGAGAATCTGAAGAAAATCGAAAATCGGATTTAGTCAAAGTCCGAGTTATACTAGGTGCAACTAAATGGGATTGTATTGTAACTCAATTCTTGGAACAGAAGGTTATTTCATTTGTAATATCACATTATGGTGAAATAAATTGCCCTATATTAGCCTTAATAATAGTATAAAGCATCTCGTCATGTACGCCCGCCTTTTAACGTTAACTGACCAGCAGAATTCACCTTCAAAAGACCTGAATTGGATGCCATAATATTTTTACAAGAATCATGGCCTGCGAATTTCTTTGGGCAGTTTATGCGCTGCATGAATCAATAGGTCATGCGAAAACAATTCGGGGAAAAGGGTAAAGCCTAAAATTAAAATTGAATAAAAATCGATTCTATCCGGCGGTTAGGAGAAGGATCTTTCTTTATTAGAATTTCCATCTTCTCGACATTTCTTTTTTGTATGACAGCAGCAATGAATTAATGTCTAAGAACCCGTTTACACTGTGCCGGACAAAATTTATCCGCATAAAAGTTGTTAGGATTGATTTGCGTTTACACTGTGCCGCACAAATTGTCCTCTTTGCCCTCCCGTTTACACTGTGCCGGATAACTGCAGTCACATGACCTAAATCATGCACAGAACGCCCAAAATGAAGTCTTCTCTGGGCAACAAAATAATAACAAAATTCGTGCCAACGTAAAAAGATTTCATTCTCTCTTCAGAATCATCTGCTTCTCTGTAGACCAAATTCAAAAATTAGGCCTAGTTTGTTTTAATAGTTTGTTCTTGAAACAAAATGACACTGAACTAGCCACGAAAGTAGGGAAAGCTGACAAGGATGCCAATTTTACGTGGACTGGCAAGATACTGCACTTTTAGCATGAGTATTTATAGACAACAAGGCAACCAAGATGGCGAAAGGTCTTGATTGGGAGACAGTGAAAACTAAATAGGAAGAAATAGTCAATCGCTTTCGAGCAAGATACGATGTGAATAAAATTTATCCGGATAAAAGCGTTTACACTGTAACACATAGCTATCCGAACTAATTTAATCCACTTTCCTAGGTGAACTTATTTTGTTCGGATAGCCGCTCTCAAATTCGTGGGGATAGCGTGGGTCTAGTGTAAATGGGACGCCTATCTGAACTAATTTTGATGCGGATAAAATTGATCTGGCACAGTGTAAACGGGGTCTCATATTCGTGGGGATAGCGTGGGTCTAGTGTAAACGCGACGCCTATCTGAACTAATTTTGATGCGGGTAAAATTTATCCGGCACAGTGTAAACGGGGTCTAAAGAAGTACTATGAAGTCTTTTTGAGTGCCTCAGGGTTCGGTTCTTTGGCTATTGTTGTTTCTAATACAAATCAATGATAATGCATTGTAAGCCACACCTTTTTGCAGATAATACCGTGCTAGAGAACATGAAGTAGCTTCAAGCTATGCAAAGAATCTTGAGACCAGGCTTATAGCCTTAAACTTGGTGGTCTTCTGAAATAGTACCTAGTGCTGAAAAGACAACGTGTATGTTTTTCAAAAGAATAGTGAACCAACTAAGCAATATCAGCATCAACTTCAGTGCCAATGAATTTTCAGCAAGGTTTCATTGAACTGAAAAAAAAACTTAAGGAAAAGCCTGCGCGGTAGATTTTGGTATACTTCACAAGTTCATCAAAGGAGCGCTTTTTCAAGTTCGTCAATTACATTTCACTAATTCGTGCATTTCTCGCAGCGCTCGCTTTAGCACTGTAAGACTTAAAGTTTTCAAACAATATAATGATGATATCATATTTTTGCATAATTATCATAGTACATTGATTAATCAAATACATACATTTTACTTTTTAATGAGCCCTACTGTGCTTAACTGAACATTTTTGTTATATATACATACAAATATATAAATTTATCTATATGGAGATATAAATATATAAATATGCGTACTTTTAATATTCAAAGAAGTTAGCATTTCTCTCATGGTTTCTAGTATTGATAATTGCTACCATTGTTATTGCCAACGTTGCCAATGACCCTAATAAGCAGTTCAATGAAAACAGAAGAATACAAAGGACTGCAACCAAACGGTGTTCCATTTTCATAGTTTTTGAGATGATTTTGAGGGCTTTTGGCTAATTGGCCAAAGGATGAAAATGTTACTTAACCCTGTAACTAGCGCAGAAGGGGAATATTTCAATGACAGTTGCTGGCCTCCTCTCAAAACTTACAATAATACCATTTTACCACGTTTCAAAGTGCGCATCTCCTAATGATGAAAAAATATAAGCATTTAATTTTCATCTAGACAATTTCGTAGAAATAGTATTAGGCGTGAAACTCTGGAAGAAACATAGAAAAGCGTGGTTCAGAATTTATGTAACATTGAAGTAGAAGTACCCTCATACTAGCCTGATAGCAAACAGATCAAAATTGGCTAAGCTCATTTCTATTAACCCTAACACTGCAAATAACCCAAATAAGAGGTTCCAAATAATATATACCTTGAATGTAGAGAAAATTTATTCCTTTTCTGCTACGGCATTTTTCCTTTTCTTTGGATTTTAATAACATACAATCTGAATGCCTTCGGCCGCAAATAGAAACGAGACTGTTGGTTTCCTGGCAACAAATTTTTGTATACGATCAACCTTCGGGATAGATAATACCAACTACCAGCTCAGTGTGAACAATGTCACTTCTTGCAACAGCTTATCGTTTTGAGCGAGAAAACTGCAATGCAAAGGCACTTAAGAAAGCCATGGGTCGTCAAGCAGCCCGTATAAAGGTATTAATTTTTCACTTAATCGAAAACATAGAACCCGAATAATAAAAAAGCTCATAGGCCTAGTTTTCCAAATGTTTTTGAGTTGTAGTGGACCAATTGTCAAATAATTTATTCAAAGTGACCCTAGGAATTAGCTTAATGCAAATTGTTTAATTTACACAACTCTTGTTCTAGCTATTTCCATTTAAGCCAAATTCTTTTTACAAATTTTCTAATAACCATGTCCTTTTTGCAGGAGGATGAAGAGTTCTCTGATCGATCATTTGAAGAACAAGCGTAAGTTGCTTTCATTAGTTCTACGGTTTTGTAGCAGTCATTTTTCGAAAATTTAAAAATTGGAGTTTAGTCGCAAATTCTTGAATTTTTAGATGGAGATAAGTAGAGCATTTCCCAAAGAAAAGAATGACATAAAACTGGCCAAAAACATGTTTGAAAGAAGTATTACAGAAGGCAGGATTTAATTTTTTCCTTCAAGAAGTTCCCTTCATTTTTTGCAATCAACATCTGAAACAACAAAGAGCAAAACAATAAAGTCCTGCCAAAAGATATGAAATATATTATATGAACTTAACTTAACTGAAGCAAGTGCTTGCAAAAACAATTCATGCATTTTTCTCCAAACAATGTAGGGAATTTTAGACAAAGTTTGGGTTACATTTGGCCTGATTTGAAGGATAATTTCAAGTTGTAATTTTAGATGGATTTATATTTCTAATCAAGTTTCTTCCATTTTACCTCAGAAACTCAAGGGTAAATGAAATAGCAAAATGGTCAGAAAGCCTGGAAGAGGTAGGCACTTGTGGATGTAAATATTAAAAATATTTTATTATCTTCTTGGTTAACTATGCAGCTGCTCAGTTGTAATTATAGAACTATCAGCAATCACAAACATTTCATTTCAAAGTTTTATTATGAAAGAAGAATGATCACAAGTCCTCCTTGACAGACTTATAGAGTTGACTTTAGTTGTAGTTTTCTTCCAATTCCACTTAAAGTTTTTATGTAACAATAATGGTTAGATAAAAGCTATCAGCAATTTTAGATTGATGGAAAACAAAGGAAATATAAACATTATTGGTGTGATTTTGTTTTGAACCTGCATGGTTTAGTTGAGTGCTATATAATTTAGATGGTCAGCAGGAATTCATATCTTTTTGGATTTATAATTAAGGGGTTTGAGCCCCCAATCCCCCCAATGACACATCACCATATCTAAAATATTAAATATATTGGATCTTTGGATGGCTTCACACTTACAACATCAATAGTTGGATTTTTCTTCTGCTTTTACTGGCAGCAGGTTGTAACCATTCTCTGCTAACTGGTACAGTCATAAAGTTGGGAAGGGGTGCATTGATTTAAAATTACTCACTATTTTTAGTTTCTATTGAACTTTTATTTATTTGAAACCTATTAATAATTGTATTATGCAAGGTTCAAGGAAAATGCGCTTGGAAATTTTCTCTCAAGTTTTTCAAAATGTTGAATATAGATGTTTTCCAAGAGCCCCACATACTGAGTGTAGTGTAATTTAAATCAGTAACGTAAGCCCATATAAATATATGCAGTATTTATTTCTATACATTTTCATTGCAGGCAAGTGATAAAAGGAAAGTTAGAAGAGAAATTAAATCTGTCAACGAAGAGCTGAAATGTTCAGGGAAAGCATTAGTTAAGGTAGGTCAATTGCAATTAAGATAAAATTTTGTCTTTATATTTCATCCAGTTAGCCAGTGGCTGTTTGGTGAGGATTATGTTTTAAATAAAATTTTACACACTAAAATCAAAATTATATGTGTGAAAGTTTTTATTTGATTGGCTGCTTTTAAGAAAATGACCACTTGTGTGAAAGCATTTAAGTTAAGCAAATGAGAGAAAGATCACTGCAGGTCCAGATAAAACAAAAAGGGATCAAAGCATTCTATTTAGCTGTACTGTGCAATAAAATGAGCAAGCAGGGCCTTAGGAAAAATTTATTCAAATACAATAGGTAAAAGTACAAAAAGGTCTGTTTTTGAAATGACAGAAGATCAGCTCCCTGAGCCCTATAGCTTTAAGCCCCATTCCCTTCCTATCTTTATCTTTGTCTTCAAAAATAACAGTTACAAAGGAATTTCCTTCATGAATTCCAATTTGAGAAGAAAGCCTTTTTTAATTATGGCTTGAAATAAACTCAGCAATACCCAAGTAATATTGTTATAGTTGCCAGTCATCAACTGCCATGAGTGACCACCTCTCACTCCTAAGGGATAACACCCCCCGCTCTGGATCTGAACGTTATTTTATCCAAGCAGGCAATTTTGATGCACCAACATCTCAATAGGGATATCAGGTTTTTCATTGTTCTTGATAAGAAAAACTCAGATAAAAATAAAACAAAATCAATACACATCTTGTTATGCTGCATCAAACTTCTCGCTGAAAATTTTCTTTTTTAGAAATTTCATATCCCTAATTATAATGCAAGATAAAATTCTTTTTTCGACAGGTGCGCAAGGCACAATTGGCAAATTTGCTTGAAGGAGAAAAGAGAAAATATGAAAGTGAGCTTAAAGCTTTGGGAAAAGCTTTCTATATAGAGAGACTGTAGCTTTTAGACTAAAATTGTAAATACATTTGAATTTTCAAACTTTTGATGTAACTTCTAGTTTTATGTATATATGTAGTTTTCAATTTTTTGTCCCTTATAATATTGTCATTGAGACAAAACCCTATAATATTTTGAGATCTAAGATATTGTACTTGTTAACTTATAATGAAATAATGAGTAAAGGGAGGCTACTTCTTGAAATATTTCAAGAGAAGAATTACACAGAGAGGTGTCCAAAAAACCGAAGACAATGGGCCCTTTATGCATACTTCGAAACTCTTTTTTTAAGATATGAATTAAAGGGTCAATTGATATCTCACTTTTCTCTTTCAAATTATACCTGCTGAACAAAAAGAATACCTGCTGAACAAACATGAATATTCAAGTCATGAAGTTGTACATAATATGTCACGTCTTATTCTTGGGTACCAAATTGCTGTGGGGTTGAAATAAAAGAGGGCTTGAGAAATTCTCCAAAAATGATTAGCAGAAAGACTGCAATTAGGTACCCAAAAGTATGATAGGGGCGAATAAAATTATATTTGGTTATTCTAAAGGACATCAGCATATGCCAAGGGTGATTTGGCCAGAGGGAGGGTAAGATAGGATATTCGCTGTTCTGAAAGTTCAGTAGTATTTGAACTTAATTTAACCATGTTTCAAAAAACAAAACAATTCTGCCTATGGGCACTGCAGTGCAGATGCTAAACGATTACGGAAGAGGAGCTTGCATCCAGTGGCGTACCCAGGGCTGTAGGAGTGGGGGGTTCTGGGGCGTAGCCCCCATAAATTTTTGCGGGGAAACGTGGGGAAACGTGGGGAAACGCCCTTTTTGCTAAATTTCCCCACATAATTAGATCATTTTAGCTACGGTAAATAGCAAAGTATTTTACAATTGTTATTGACACAAGCATACAGTCTACTACCCCCCCCCCCCAATGAGTTTTACATCGTTTTTGGACAAATCTCGAGGACCATATTTTAGAAAAGTGGGGGGGGGTCCGGACCCCCCTATTCCCCCCCTTGAGTACGCCACTGCTTGCATCGATATTACCCAAAAAGTATTGCTAAATTGAGATAGAGCTGCCTGAAAAGAATTTGAAATGCGATAATGTTGCTAGATTGAGGGGCTGCAGCCCTTCCTGGCCCGTTTACAAATATTCCAACTTCTTTACCTCTTAGAAAGAAGGTCCCACTGCTCTCTCCTGCTTTTTTTCTACCAAGTTTCTTATTCTCGATATCACTTGGTCCAAGGCAACTCAGTCTACAGCTACCAACCCTTTTCCAAAAGCATCTACTGGTCAAGGAAACTGATTGACCAAATTTAACCGGTTGGACGTGGTGTCCACAGCCTCAACCCCCTGGAGCTTCCAATGTCATAAAATTTCGGATGTTTATCAATCATAAGAAGAAGCAGGAGATAGCGGAAATTTCAAGTTGTAGAAGGAAGAGTGAAGTGTCATTATGCGAAGTTTGAATTTGCAAAATATTAACGTTTGCAACTGGCGCTGATTTAACATGATTTGACACATACAACTTCAGAGAAGTTTGTACGAAAACAAAGTTCCATCCAAATGCCTATTATAGAGAAGTATAACATACCACTATATCGACCAGCAGGTTTGTTGAAATGCTCTTCTGTTACCATTCCTTTGATTGTTAGGTTTGAATAGTTGGAAAAATTGTTGTCATCAGATTTTCACCTACACTTCAACAATTCTGCTACAATGAACTCGAATTCGGGTTCATTCATTTCCATCTCAATGCACCTTCATCATTTCCCTTGCAAGAAACCTTTTTTGGAGGAAAATGGATCAAGGGTAATTCTTCAGCGTGCAGATGTGGAACTCTTAGATCCAAATGGCTTTACCTGGAAGTATCAAGAATTTTGGCGCGAAATGAAACAAAAGGTCTATTGGCACACAGGGCCATTGGCATGACTCTTGCGCCACTCTTTGCAAGCAAAAACAAAATTACTTTGATATACATTCTTTTATGTGCGTGTACTTTTTACTTGCCCTCCCTCTCACTTTTAAAGCCTTTGAGAGTGCCCCTGGCAAAGGAAGAGACCATTTCATGACACCTGTTAAAACTCTAAAGATTTAGGAAATGTTTCCCAAGAAGCGTGTGACTTAATGAATCCAACGTATTGGAAGATTGTTCATAGAACGATGCGAAAATGCAGCTAAAGTTTATCCTGCGTTTTATTTTGGACGGGGATTGCATAACTTCTAGAAACCTTTCTTCTGATCCTCATTAGCCAGCATCGGGCAAAGTTTGGACTTGATTAACTGTGGCCTAGAAATGTGGGACTCGTTTACCGGCAGGGGTGCCGTCCTCAAAAGTTAGGAAGGGGGTCTGTGCGCTAAAGGAAATTTATAGAAGCCACACCAATGACCCCGTCCATAGCCACACCATGTATACTTGCATTTGTGTTTAAGATTCCGGTGAGAAATCTCCTGACCGGCGAGTCCCCCATAAAATCCCCCGCCAGACCAAGAAAAATGTTTCAGTCCACTGCCATATTTGCTTTCTATCTCCCGTGAAAAAATTATCACCGGGCTTGTTACACACGGGTATTTTAGCTACAAAGTATCTTGCTACATCGGAACCTTAAAGACCTACATCGGAAGACAATATAAACAAAACATACGGCTTTGTTCGGTGAATACATATGTGATTATGTGGTTGAAAATGTATGTGTTTTGTTATACATTTTTACAAAAGTAAGCTTCACATGAGCTTTACGCTTCTTACACGTATACACAGTACACAACTGCAACAACCATAATATTGATTATGAGACTTATATACTAAAACCATGTCCACAAAATATTATGTTGTCAAACTGAAACTAGGCTGTCCAATTTTAATATTCTAATTTGATCGCAAGTACCGTTTTAAGGTTATATAAATATTAACGGCGTACATAATTTCGTATCAAATCTGAACATCGTGAGGCGGTTACAAACAATCAGCTTTCTTGGGTACCTCTGCAAAATGGGTGTGTTTTCTTTCACGAAATAGGGGCAAACACCAGATTCAGAACATAAAGGAGGGGGCAACTGCCTCTTAAGATAGCAAGTTTTTCTATACATAGGTCTATGTCGTGGGGAATTTCTGGCAATGAAGGGGATATGCGCCCCTTGGGGGATCGGAGTCTTCCATTGACTATTTTAGTCAAGCCAGTGGAAACGAAACTCCTAGTAAAACATCACTCTCTGCTCAAGGCAAAGAATCACTAGAAGGGTATAAGGGAGAATGCTCTGAGATGTTTGCTAAAAAAGTGCAGGAGATGTACAACATGCATTAAAGATTAGCTCCGAATAATTCTCAAACCAAGGTTCTCGCCAGCAGCTATCGTTTGGCCTACTGAAGGAACAAAAGCGAAAGGCATTGCGATTAACAGCTTGCAAATTTGCAACACGAAATAAGAAACTGAGTCCAAAATAAGCAAATAATTTATATAACGAATGGTTTATGGTTATGAGCAATTCTAGTTTTGAAGACGTACACGAGAAGAGAAAACACGAGAATTGGAAAGAAGAACTAAAAAATGTACTTTCCTTGATTTCTGTGACGTAGAAATGATGCAGCTGTGGGACTGTCAGCTCATGGGCAAAGGTGAATGCAAACTCAGATGAAGGCAGAACTAAGCCTTTAACAATGCAAAAGGTATAAATAGGAATGAATAATTAACAGTAAATTACTTACATTGAAAAAGATGCGCTAGGCAAAACCCTATATTACAAGGCGATATAAAACTAAATCGAAACTTTCCCCTCTTGTAACCTGTCACAGCCCAACGCCACTTTATACACAGATTTTGTCGAAATTATCGCAACACAACGACGAAGTCAAAAAAAATGCAATAACATATGAACTGTATAAATTAAACGATAAGGGTTCGTTTAGATTTAAAAATAAACTTAAAAAAATAGATATCTTTTCTCTAAAACGCACATTCTTTAAAAGTCTAGGCTGCCGTTATAAAAGGTTCAAAACCACAAGATTTTGTCGCTCTCTACGAAAGGCTGACGCACAAAATTACCTCGGGTAAAACTGGCCGTATTCTGGTTTTGGCTGTTCTGACCCAGTTCTCCAACGTTGCACGCGGACGCGGTCGCCTTTATTCGGTTCATGTTTGGAAGCATTGATTGGCAGGGACAAGACTTCAGCACGTTTTCCTTTAGATTGATATGGAGCACTCCTGTCATCAGCTTCAGGAATACTGGACGGAAATTTATTTGCTTTGAGAGCACCAGGATCACTATCTGCGGTTACTTGACGCTGTAGGTTATTCAGCAACGCGGCAAGTTCCGAGTTCTCACCTTGTAATTCTTTCATGTTTGAATCATGTAACAGCTCTACAACCTGCTGCACATTTCGATCGAGTCTTTGTAGCGAAGACTCGATGTTCCTGTGCGCAGTAACCGCGCGGTGAGGATATTGCGAAATATCAGATGCAGACACGATGACGCGCTGTGTTGGACTCAATAGCCGCTGCGACTTGTTCATCTGCGTCTTTTGGCGTAAACTTGCAACTTTTTGCTCGTCAGTCTTATTAGATTCATTATCGTAAATGCTTTTAGTTTTCGAAGAGTCTTGTAATATACTTGAAACTTTCTTTTCAAGTTCTTGCTTCTTTTGACGAAAGTTATCAAACCTAGCTGCCATATCGGGCGTATAAACGGGAGTGTTTAATTTAGCCGCGCTTAGGCCAATGACTTTGGTTTTCAATGGCTTGTCGAAGCGCCTGATCGATGCGGCGAAATCCGCCTTTTTCGAGTGTAATTGTGCTCCATACCCGAGGGGATTATTTCTCGAAGCATCAAATCTGTCGATCGGAGACGTACTAGAGTTATTTGAAGAGGAACTAGACAAATTTCTCCTTACTAACTTCCCGTCCTTTTCTTGGAAATTTGGATCCAGTAAAATTCTCAATTTCTCGTCTAAACTTTTTGCACCAAGATTTTCCACTGTCGTGATACTTCTTGCGTGACCAGCGTCTGCTATTGGGATCGATTCCGAAATAGGCGATTGTTTTGCGTCTTCATCAGACGTCTCAAATTGTCCCAAGAACAAATCTAGCTGTCTCTGCTCGCGCTCCCTTTGATCAATTTCATCTTGAGTGAGCTTGTAAGATGGCGCCTTTTCATCGCTGCTGACACTTTCAGCTATCCTTCGAGAAGTGATCTTGTACTTTCTTGCCGATACTGGGCTCGACAGCGAGTCTAAACTTTCCTTCCTGCTGCTTGCATTACTTTCACTTGTAGTGCTCACACTGTCGTCACTGTCCCTCACTTGAGACGACAACACGTCATCTCCTATGCTCTCATCCTCCTCTTGCTTCAAGTCCCTGATAGTTTTCTCGCGTTCTTTGTCAATCCTCTCTCTTTCCGCTTGTCTCTTCTCCATCGCCACTTGATGCTCTACGCTCACCTGCTGGAGCCGTAGTCGCGTTTTTTCGCTTAACATCGCCGCTTTGTACGATTCAGATGTAGTGTCCCTTTTGTCGTAATCCCTTACTGTTACTTCAGCCCGCAATGGTATTTGCAATGTAATATTCGCCCCGTTATTTTGCCGTAACTGTTGCGGTTCACTTTCACACGAATTCTTACGCGATTCCGATTTTGGTTGCTTTACGACAGTTTTATTTCCTTCAGTGCTTGGCCCAAGTGGCACAGCTCTGGAGTACTTTGCCTTTATTTTTGATTTCACACGAATATGGTCGTCTTCATTTTCTCCTTCTGAGGCACAGTGATGTTTTACTGAACCGGAATCCTGTAACAAAATTTGAGGGTCTGACGCCAGACGCCTTAAATGCGGGGCCGTCGAGTCGTCTGTTTGTACACTTTCAGAATCAGGACTCAAAGAATTATCTTGTTTACCCATTTTCTTTGAAAACACGGGCGATATTGCTTTATTCCTCAATTTCAGGGAAATTCCTGATGTGAAGTTCGTCAGGGACATTATTGCCGATGCCACACCCTGGTGGGATTGAAAAGAAAGACACAGTCGTTTACAAAAAGCTAGATTTTAAAACTTCGATGCTAAATATTGACAAACAATACCCACCAACCCTCCTCCCCTACCCGAATTCCTAACTAGGCTTTATTTAGCTCAAGAATATCAAAATCGCGGTCGGCGGGTTGATATTTTACGACCCGCTACTTGACAGCATAGCTATCTGTTTATGTGACCCCTGTGTTTTTTTCATCTTTATATCCATAAATATTATTATGACGCCATGATTCGGGAATCCCCTCTCGGAATATGAATAAATACATACATTTTGTCTGGGTGTGAAACGGCCATATGAGATATATAGGGCGGCTTGAATCTTCCTATAGGTATACAAGCAAAATGAGCTCTTTTTGAATTTCTGAAAACTTCTTTCTTGTTGGATGTTTGACGCGGCCAAACAACCTAGAATCAACCTAGAATCAACCTAGAATCAACCTAGAATCAACCTAGAATCAACCTAGAATCAACCTAGAATCAACCTCCAGCGACCTCCAGATAATTTGATTTTGAGACCCCTGACACAGATTCAGTGTTCTAAATCTTACAAATAAACAAAGTATTTGTATCAAGTAATATATACCTTATCCTTTACATCTTTTGTTCCAATATTTTTGTTTGGTTGTTCTCCTAGAAGAAAATTGACAGTGACTTAGTATGCAATGACAAACGTATTACATTTGCACTTTTTAGAGACATTTCACCTGGCAATAATACCCGGGACACATCACCCGGGACAACTGAAGCCTTGGACACATCTTTTGTGGACAGGAAAAAAATGATTACCCAGAAAATGTTTAAGCAAATAAAACTACGGAAAGGGTAAATTTCTGTCCCATTTTTGTCGAAAATGGATCAAATTTTGAACTGGAGCTTGGAGGGATGTCAACGTCAATAATGGAGAATGATTGAAAGCTAAAAGAATGAAACTAAATTCTTGAGAAAACTTTTTCAAAAATATTTCATAAAATTTACTCGAAACATAAACATACCTTCAAAATTTTCTGCCATCTGTCCTAATGACTCGAGTAACCCTCTTGAGGCAACATAGCATTTGTTTCCATCAGGGTCAGCCTTAAAAAAGATGAATTTACAGTTAACATCCCTCAAAAAGAAAACCTTTTTCGCAAAGAGTCAATATTGCTCTTGGATCTTGTTTTAAAAGTGCAAAAAAGGAATTGTAAGGTCACGAAGTCTTAACGTGGGTTCTTATCCCAAAACTGGCCAGTTTGGTTGGTTAAAGTAGTTCAAGCGAAAATGCTCTTTAGAATAGAAAAATTACGAAGTTTCAGGTAGAAATGGCATTCCTAACAACAAAGTGCTGAAAGTAAAAGCGAAATAGAAATTGTTTGGGTTTTTCTTTGCGCGGTTTACTCTTACTGAATGCAATTTCAAAGGCGCAAGTTATTAAAAAAAGCGTTGGTTTTACGTAGCAATAATGGCAAAAGAAACAATAATGGACAAACAAGAGTTGGGGGACATACCTGCATACCCTCTTCAACTGCACACTCCATGCTGTCATCTACAGAGTAAATCCAATCGGCCTAAACGAAATAAGGCATTATTTAGGTGATTTATAAAAGCAACCAAAAATGAATAATTCTAGATCTACTGTGTGTCTTCCTCTTTGATTTCTAAAAGCATCCCTGCAGCCACTAAGATTCTTAATCTTACTCCATGAAAAACGATTAGAGACAACTTCACAAACATCTGCTGAAATTTGTAAGTACTCCTTATTTTTTAAAGATAATTGAGGTCATACAATGAATCAAAAACGTTTACTGAAGTTGTTCAGAAAGAAATTAAGATGAATTTCGGTATTCAAAAACGCAGTGAGGTACCTATAACGACAAAATAATAAAACTACAAAAAGCTGATTTGCTTCTACAACTGGTCGCAAAAATCAGATGAAAAAAAGTGAGAGACCTAAAAACCAAAGATGTACAGTGAAACCTCTATTAACGGACATCATCCTTCAAATGACCTTTACCTCTAACGTACACCTCTCTTCAACGGACATCATCTTAAAATGCATACCTGTCTACAAATAGGGAAATCTCCCTACAACGGACAAATCCATAAAAAGGACACCTCCCTACCACAAACATCTCCATAAAAGGGACACCTTCCTACAGTGTACATCTCCTTAAAACGGACACCTCCTTAAAACTGACACCTCCCTAAACCATGTTTACAATTATCATTCAACAATCTCGGAAAAAATACAAAATTGATGATTGCCTTTTAACAATATGCACACAGCACGTTGTTTTAGAGTCAGAAAAAAACCGTACCTGATGAATAAGAGTTTCAATAATGCGGCATTGGTCAGACATGTCCTTCACCATTGAAACCATGTTCTCATCACTCGTGCGAACCACAGTTGGACCAAACACGATGGCTAGATTCTTTGGTTCCATCTAAATCAAATTACGAATAAACGCTATTATATAAATAATTTATATAGCTGACGAAATCTTAAAAATCGTATAAAATATTGCAAGATAAACACAAATGACATGTTGAAGTGAAATGATTAAAAAATACAGCATTCACTGTATACTATGAGTTGTTGAAACACAAGTTTGGAATTTTGGATTTTTGAAACAAAAGTTTCGAGTTTGATTATTGAAACGTAGGTTAGGACTGGAGTTATAGAAACACAGGTTTAGGATTGCGTTAAAATCGAAGAACGCGTTTTAGAGATGGAAACGCATGCTTTGAGCTTGATTGTCGATTATTAGCGAAGTTTCGAGTTGCAATTGTAGTATTTGAAGAAGAAGGAGTAATATTTTATTAGGTTTTAACATACCCTGTTACTGTCTGAGTGGTCTGCGATAAGTCGAAGGTGATTGATAAGATATCGCAGAGTTTGATTGTGGTAATCTGGCAAAGTACGAATCTGGAATAAACAAACATTTCAAGATAAGTGAATTAAAGAAAATTAAATGAAATTAATTCACTGTTGTAGTTCATTTTCACGCTCGTAGGTTTTATCGCATTTAATCACCAATCTTGTGATATTTATAAGTGAAACTGGATTACAAATAGAAAAGTCTTGAGCACGAAAGGAGATAAGAAAGAATTTCAAAAAACAATTATATGACTAAAGAAAAGGGCAGAAAAATATATATAAATATAATTAATGACTTTTTTGAATATTTGATTAAAATGGTAACCAATTGTTTAACATCTTTAAAGATAAACCAATACGCGGCCATTCGTTATTCAATGATTCTTGCACAATTGCCAAGAAGGTCTATTATTAAAATATCAAGCTTTGAATTTTGAAATTGGTCTCTGTAAAAGGAAGCCTCCATATTTTTGCAAACAATATCTGGTGATCACTGGTCTGTGAGTTATTATTCAAAACAAAAGATGAACAGTATCAAATTAAACGACGAAATAAACATAATTAATATTTTCTGCTTCAGACGTGGCACATTAGAATCGGATTAAACAACTTACGAGATGTCGAAGTGACCGGAGTCTTTCGTTCGAATCTTCTTCTCGATTTGCATCGATGAATTTTGAATACATTTCTATATGAACAAAAAGGTATATTTAAGATGAAGAAAGTTTAAAACAACATTCGCTATCATAGCATAACGATAAACAAGGAAAATAACCTAAAAATCAAGTAATGAACTAACGACGAAATTTTGAAAGACGAATAAGCGATGTTGAAACAACGAAAATAATATTTCTTTTTATGAAAGAATTATTTGAGCTTTGGAAAAGTAGAGAGTGTAAGTAAGAATTGGTCATTATTATTTCAAGAACTTCAAATTTGTATCAGTACAGGAATTGTTTCAGACATAAAATAATGATTTTATGATTAATCTAAACTAACCTTTTGGAATTAAGGGCTCGGGCAATTTCCTCAGGAAAGATTTGAGAAGGCTGCCAATATTGTTCAAGTCATTCCATTTCTGTAATCAGATATAATTTTTATCAAACTCATATGAGGGAGCACAATTCACGTGAAAGTGGAGCCAATGACTAAAGTTGAAAATGAGCCACGTGTTTCAACTCATCAGGCGATAAGGCATTCAGAGAACGAAGCAAAATGGCCATTACTATCACAAAGGAGTACGATCAAAGGTAACATTACGAAGTATGAACTACTTTCAGTTAAATTAAAGAATAAATCAATCTAGAGGTACTAATTTCCTCATTCCAGTGACCCGCCTCTCTGGTGCTCGTCAAGAAAACTGGACGTGAGAAATTAAGGGGGTTCCTACCCAAAAAACAAGTGCCTATTACTAAACTAGAGGGAATTAATAAAAAGGAGGTTTCAAAATTTTGATGATATATGAAAGGGCCAAGGTCGTTTTTCCTCACCTCCTCTTCGAAATTGATTGCTTCTGGCTCTTTGTTGTCGAGTTCATCTTGCAGCAACTGGACAGCGGCAGCATTTCCCGGCACTCTGTGCAAACACAAACAATGTTAGCAGACGATTTATTGCTGCTTTAACACATATTTAACACATACTGGAACTTGTATAGAAAAATAGCTTGAAAATTAGAATCTGATATTTGTGAATAAACGCGACCCCGCATATGTAAGCATCAACAAAAATGGGCGTACATGATACCAATAAAAAGTATGCGTTTAACCCGAGCGAAGATATGGCTGACTTTGTCATCAAAACAAACTTCAAAATAGAGAAACGAGAAAAGCAAAGCAGTCATGTGCATGCTGAACCATTCGTGGTCATGAATCACATGCACTGATTTTTTATCATAAAACGATATTGTAAATGCAGAAAAAATATTGAGTAGCCCAATCATAATATTTACCTGTAAATTCCAAGATAATCTAGTCCCTTTGATTCAACAACTTTGCAGCAGTGTTCAATGATAACAGGTACAAACTGAAAAGCAATCGATTTTATCAGGAAGATTCCACCATCGACTTAGGTCATTCAATGGCAAAGTACGGGACGGGGTGTCATATGTTCTGTTAAAACTATCACGGGCTTAAAAAAATGTCGCACTAACATTCTTGTACCGCCCTAGAGACTTCATAAATTAAGAGAGTACCACAAAGAAAGGTCAAACTGAGGGACGTACCTCATTTTCTTTTCCAGGCGGACACTTTTCTAATGACAACCCGAACGTGTACCCTGTCGCTTGGACCTCTTTGTCTTTTCCATGCGAAATATGAATGTTGACCAGACCACGTTTTTTCGTGTTTTTATAACCGAGAGTGAAATGTGCTAATAAACAAAAAACGGCAATATAAGTTGATACCCCAATAGTATTTCAAGAGTATTGAAAGACTATGTGATATTAAAGTAACTCCTCCTTCGGACACAACTGCAAACAAATAGGATGTCAATGGACCATGGACTGGGAAACAGTCTTAGCAAAATTACCAAACCATATTCAGCGTCTAATCAACTTTATTATTGAACCTGGATTTATCAGGATTGCCTGCAAAAAATATCTCATTAACAATGCAAATAGATCTGACATAAATGCCACTTAGTGAGACAATGGACTATATCAATTCCACAGAAAAAAATAGCCAAAAAATTAACAAGATCGACTATCAATTTGCATACGAAAAACGGCATCTAGAACAAGAATTGGTGTTTGTATATGAAAAATCTCTTACTTTTCTTGAGGGAGAGTCCTCTTTTGCTGTTGCTCGACTTTGTCGTTCCTGGGGGCGAGATTCTAAAGAAAAAACAAGAAAAAAATTGTTATCATCAAAACATCAATTCTGCTTAATACTAAATAGAAACGATCTTAAACTTTATTGTTTGGATACAAAAAGCAAATCATCAACTGAGGAGGGCTGTTAAGAAAAAGTACACGCGACGCATTGTTGTTAAATAGGTGCAGAACATTTGAGGCAAAACTTGTGAGATAAAGCTTTAAGTGAGATTAAAAAAATGTTTTCCTACCCGGTGCTTGAATCTCCTCCTTCGTAACTTTTCATCTTTTTGACAATAACACTTTCGTAAGCATTGACATTAGTCTGTGGGGAACAATTAAAAATCTAGAACATGATGAAAATAAGAAAGAAAAATAAAAGTCTACTACAAAACATTTAACCAATAACATCCAAAAAGAGACCTGCTTCTTGGAAACAAATCTCATAATTAACAGCGTCTTGATCGAGTAGATCAAACATTACGGCCATATTCCGTGAAATATTGCCCAGACCCGCCCCATTTCAAAAAGGAAACGGTGTTGGGCGCACTTTAGGTGACTGTTTTCTCGCGAGCAACCGCTTTTTGGCAGTTACGGACTCTGTCTGTGCTGGCCCCTAGACAAGATACCTCTTTAGCCAAAACAAGAAATATTTCATTACACATAGTTCTTTCTAATCTTGAAAGCACACGCATTTTCTATGAAACAGTCGAAATTGTCAAGGATCAAAACGTTCTTAGGCAACCCTTATATAGTGTTTAATATGTTTTTAATTCTAGATCATATAAAGCCTTCTTGTTTTTAATAAACCTCAAGAATGACACCCAGAAACCATTTCCATCAACTTACTGTAGTATTTACATAGCTGCAAGCTGTGGAATGTTCTTAGTATTAGTCCAACCTAAGCCTTCCTTTTCTTAGGATGCTCTTTACGTTTACTGTCTAAAGGGTTGCCTTCTTATAAACTATGCTAGAGATAGGAAATTTTCATGCCTGTAACGCCAGGCATGTTTTGGAAGAAACCTTTAGAAAAAAAGCAACTTCATGCAAAATAACTGGTCTAGGAGCCTTGTATCAGACCTCCACGCGCCAATTAAAATTACCATGGCCAAGCTGTTGAGGACATCACTTCAATAACATCATGGCATGGCGTAAGCTCTTGGCCGACAAGCTCGTGGTCGACAAGCTCGTGGTCGACAAACAACTTGGTGTAACAAGATCGCTCCTCTGGTCGTTCAAAATGAAAGTTATGTAACATATAGAAGTGGGCGTTGCACGTTCGGATTGCACTCACTGAATAACTTAGCAGCGGAGGATAAACCACGGAAAATAATTTTTCGAGTTGAAAACAGCTTGAACAAAAATTAAATTTTCTGTAAATTCTTCTTAAATTTCATCCAAGTGTTTAATAAAACCTTCAATTTTAACTTATAAAAATGTTCTGATAATGTCTATAAAATTAAACGATCAATATCAGATGAATAAGATTTATGTTAAACCAAATTGTATTAAACATTTTTGACGAAGACCTTTGAATAACCCAGTCAATCAATCAATAAATAAACCATCTCATTCTAAGACTCTGCAAAACAATTTTACAATAAATAGTTTTAAGGAGCTTATCTGGAGGTCTGAATGGGATGATGGCGAAAAGCAAATGGATGTGAAGCCTGCAACAGATTTCATAGGCAGGCCTCGAGTCGTGCAAATGCGACGTTTTCTTTAAGAATTTCATACAAACCGGCAGGGCCCGTTTTCATGTTGGCTGGGGATGCACAGGAAATTTTCCCCCTTTCCTTCAAATTTTCTTTCTTGCTACCAAAGTTTATCTACACAAAATTTTAGAAGAAAGCATGCTGGGACCTTCAAACACTTAGAGATCTGACACTTTGTTGGTGCTAAAACACTATACGATTGGCATTTTTCTAAGAACTGTATTAGTGTCTCCACGCCCATTCCTACCTTTAAATAACAATTCAAATTTTCCTAGCGCAAAAATTGCAAAATCAGAATTCAAAATATTTGCACAAATTATAGCAAGTAACTATAAAAAACAAAGCAACAACCCAATAATGTTATTATATACTCTCGAAAAAAAGACTTAGATAAAAGGAGCTTTATTGGATACGCGCATTTTAATGACTGTATATCCTTCATAACAACTAATCCTGTTTCACCCACGGAGTTAAACAGAAAATCTAACCAAATGCATACTTCTGGCTCTAATTCTTTCATTCTGTTAACCTAATCGCTACCAGTGGTTCTTAATATTGAGGAACCTGCTATTTTATCCTTGAGTGGGTTTGTTTTCGTGTAAAATCGATCCACTTCCGTTCGGACAACTTGGACTTAGTCTAAGCTATGGAAAGCCCTAGAACTCCAGTTTCAAGACCAAGTATTCCAGTTAGGTTGGCCGTTCACTTGTCTCACAGCCCCCCCCCCCCCTCCTGCTTTCTTTTGAAAACTAGAGCATCTTCTCGGTATGACCTTATATGTAGCACAGTCTTGCAGTATGCCTATTGATGCGCATTTGAGCAGTAGAATGTGATTGAACGGTCAGGCTTTATAGGTCAAAACCAATTTGTTACATTTTATGGGATACCTTAGAACAGAATCACAGAAGTCCATAGATAAAGAAATGTGGCTTACCCTATAAGAGAAGTAAAAAATCATTTAACAAAAGCTCTCCCTGCAAAAGCTCTCCTTATCACCACACGTGTGTAGAGCCTTTCAAACTATAGTAAAACTTTTGATAGGTCACGTAACTGTCAGGTAACTGGTCATAATAATAATAATGTTGATTATAATAATGGCTAAGCAATTACCCCGTGGCCCCTTCGATGTGTGCTCTACCAAGCTAAACAGAGTGCCAGTCTCCACATCTTACGCTAAAGACTTTAGGGACAGTTAATGCCCAAAAGGTCTTTGCACTAAATGGCATTTTGACATACGGTTGCCTTTTAAACAGTACTGTGCGTAGAAGAGCGCTGCAATTAGCTTAGGCCGTGATTCAAGACAAAATAATATGCAAACGTAACGAAAACAACCTAAGAAATGGCTACTCACGTCTTTTTCTGGATTGTTTTCCCGAATAGAATTCACCCATGCCATCAAAGATTGAGTGTCTTGGGCCTGTTACATGTAAAAATGAAAACACAGTTTGAGTATATCTTTCAATCCGGTCTCGTAATATCAACCGCAGTTCATGAGCTCTAAAACCATAACTTAGAAACCGCCGGGATTCAATTGGTCTATGAAATAAATCGCTTGACCATAATCAACTGAAAAGATTGCAAGCTAATGATAGCATTCCTCGGTCGTCGGCCCAGTCCATTCCACTGGCTGGAGAGGGATTCTGCTCGATTGCTAAGAGTAAAAGCCTGCAAAGTTGGAAGCAGGATAAATGTTACAACAGGACGTCTAAAGTTGCTGCATGCTGAATTTGGAGGAACACACGTGTAAATATAACTAGAACACATTGGGAATTTACACGTGTATAATAGCGTTTTGTAGCAGCTACCTTGTAAACTACTTTATTGTTGATTAACAATAGACTTCAATTAGGTTTTGGTACCAAAATGCAACTAACAGAAGGAATACTGAAGTACTATTCATATACTTAAAAAGACCCGAGACCAATTAGGCAAGAGCTAAACAATAGGTGAGAAATTAATGACACTTTCCCAAAGGTGTAGAAAAGTTCTGCAATGCTTTACTCTTCTAAAACAATATCATATACACGCATGTACATACAAAAGAGCACTGAGTAAACGAACCCGAATCTCACCCATTTTAAATAAGCGTTTCTCTTTTCTGTAGATTTCAGAAAATCTTTTTTCTTTCCTTCCACTAGATCAACGACTACTTATGGTTTCTATTCAGGTTTTCCTTCTTAACTCACGAGGCAACGATCCGAAAGCAACATCCTCATCAAGTTGTATGCCGTAATATTCCTTTCGCATGAAATAATGGCTTCGTCTTGTCTGAATAAAGTTTTAAGTCGCTACAGATGTTGCCAAACACATGGCCGGTGGGCGAATCAATGAGAATTTCAGGAAACGCGAGGGGGTGCAGAGGTGCAGACAGGCAAACAAATTTAATCAGGTGATTCTTCATACGGGATTGCCCGCGATGAGAGAAACGGAAAAGGAGGCTTTCTAACTCCACACACATGCTTTCATTCGCATAGCTCAGGCTGCAAAATTATCTGAGCACTTCGCATGTATCCTTGAATTTGAAGGTATCGATGTTTTAACAAAAAACAAGAAGCATTATGTAATTTAGGTAATGTCATGCCTGACGACATGGATTAGCTTAGGGTCGGCAAGATAATGAAATTGGCAAATTAAGCAGCAAATTACTAGCAGAATCAGTAAAACTTCAACGGGTCTGGAATTTGTTCACAAATGGAATTTCTGCATGACCAGGAAACTACACACTTTTATGTAGGAGCCAAATAATTTTTTCCATCGCTCGGTTATTTTCAATTTTTATAAAAATTTGAGGCTCGAGTGCTCTTACTTCAACATTCATCTTCTCCAACTCTTTTCAAAAATTGCTTCTAAGACCAGTACATACCGGTTTTAATGGCCTTCTTTTGTAGCACGGTTGATCAACAGATAAAATCTACTCTGTTTTGTGAGCAGAAGAGTAATTTATTACAAGCACATTGTTTTATTCTTATATTTTTCTTGCGTTTATTTTACAACCTCCGGTGTTTTTACATAATGTCTTACTCTTATTTAAAAAAAGTGTAGTCGATAGTTCTTACAAATGTTGAAATTGGGCACAGTACAATGTCAGGGAGATGTTAAAACAAAAAACAAAATGAGTCGAAAATTGAATGCTAGAAACACCAGATTTTCATTTGTCTACAAATATCTATAAAAGGGGCCTTGGTAAAACAGATTGAATAAGTCCGCAACGCTCAAGAAATAACCAATCGTGTATAAATAACATGGCCAAAGGTTTTAATCCGCAAAGATAACAAGCATTGATTGGGAAGGGCATCTAAAAGGATTTGCGAAATCGTATGCACCACGTTTTATGATGCAAAATCGATGCCACAAGCCATCCGCTTGCCATGTGTGCTGTTCGCATCAATAAGAGTCGAGCCTTTAATGCAGTGTATTTTATGTGGTAATCCAATGGAGGGGCATTAGTTAAACTGGATAGTCGCGTTCATTGTATCGTGGCAAACCCACATCTATTGTCGTCGCTACTTGGGCCGTTGCTTCTAGGGCCGCCGCTACCTATTCAAAGGGGAGAGGATGATCCCATCGGCCGACCAGCCATTAATCTTATCTGTCAAACCCCCAACGCTATGACCCTGCCTTAATCTCATCTAATAAACGAAGTTGATTAAATTTTCAGGAATTTCATACAGCGTTTGTTATTTAAAACTTTTTTTTGGAATTGTACTCGCATTCGGAATTTTGGGAAATTGTACTCGGGATGTTTAAGAGGAAATACCCATCAGATTGTTCTCCTCCCAAAATCTATAATATTCTGCTTAGGACTATAAAGCAGAAGAGCTCAAGATGTACAATATTGGTGATGCACCCTCTAAATAATCTTTTTTTTAAAATGCTTGGAAAAATTTTTTAAAAAAAACTCAAAAGTGAATAGCTTCTGTTATTTCAAATAGATACCAGCTATTTGCATTAAGTTTCGAAATGAAACAAAAAAAACAAGGCACCCACCTGGAATAAGTACTCAGAACCAGTTACAGTAGTCAGCCTCAAGACATGTTTCCTCTTCGCGTAATCATGGGCGATATCAACTAAGGACCCTTTCAGGTTAATGATTTGCATCTGTTCCTCGTCGTAAGTAGTACCTTCAAGCTGCAAGCAAAACCAACCAAAATTATACACGTTAGCAATGGAATTCGCTTAAGATATTGCTGGACAAAGAAAAGTATGAGGAAGTTTGTTTGATACATAGGAAAACCAGCCGAGGAAAAGTGAGACAAAAAATGTGCGTGATGATATATGGCAACCTGTTGGGTTGTTTAATGTAGGACGATAAAGAGAGAAAATAAAGCACAGGCACCTCTCATTTTTTAGAAAGAGCATGATCATGATTTTTTCAATTGTTTTAAGTTATGACGAAGCTCAGTTGGGGTCTGATCGCTATTAAAATTAAAATAGATCATCTTATCATTCAAGAAAAACATAACCAAACTTTAGAATCCGTTCAAAAACATAATACTTCACATCAGATGTAGTTTGAGACAGTTGGATGTTAAAGGAGGGAAGCTCGTTGGGACTAAATACCTTTGAACAGTAGACATCAGTAGCCAGGGCTGTTGAAGGCATGGACAGCTTTAACAGGCTAGAAATATTTTAACCCCCCCCCCCCCCACCCTCAAAGCAGAGCTAGGCAATTTCATTTGGAGCAAGATCAGCTGAAACAGTTTTTATGAAGGTATAGGAGTAATATGAAAGAAAAAGAATTGAAAATATCATACCTCGATTTTATCCTTATAACAATAGAGATAATGGCCGCGAAGAACAGTGTACAAGGCTTTCCAAGCTCGGGAGCTCGCACGCTACAAAAAAACAAGGAATGCTGTAGAATTTGCAAGACACTCAACCACAGTTAAAATGTCAACCGGAAACAGGGAAGGAGGGGGAGCTTTTCTTAATACACTGGGAGGTAAATGCGATTTCAATTAAGCTTCCTGTCTCATTAACGAATAGAGAAAGTAAAATCTTATTATAACGACTAAAAAGGTGTCTCAAAATATTCTTCAGCAAGAACATACTCTCTATTCACGTTCAAGAAGGTTTCTCTATTACTTGCAACAGGCTCTCTATTACGCAAAAGATGGAAATTATGCTGCGAAACTGATAAGATTTCAGTCCACCCTGACACTTTTAATTAACATTCGTACACAAATCGGCTTAAAAATGGTGAACGGATCTTGAAGTTTATGTTCTGAGTTTTGGCCGTCTTTTTAACCGAAAATATTTGTGAAGCACTATGATTAGCGGTAGAATAATGAAAAGTGTCTCACCCTTCTGCCATCTGAGGAATGCACAAGCTTTTTGTTAAGCCAACCTTCCTTGACAACCTGAAACGAATCACGTGATGACGGCAAGCGCTTCATAACTTTTAATCAACAAAATTTAATGTAATATAATGTGACATGATAAAATAAAGTAGGAATTATATAAAATAATGTGGTGATAGATAGCTAATGTAATACAATTAAGTATAATGCAGATAAAATGATAAATGTAAGGATTATATTGTTTTTATAGACATATAACACCCTTTTATCTCATGAATTATACCTTATAACGTCATTCAACATAATCATATCTTTGATGAAAATTGAAAATTCAGTAATCAAAAAATTCTGCTTACAAATAGTGCTTACAAAATAGAGATTAGAAGTTAGTGCTTACAAAATCGTATTCTCCTACATTCGCGACGAAAATATGGAGAAAACCTTTCATAATTTTCTCTATGCATCCGAAAAGAGCGTGATGCTCAACTGACAACGGCTGGAGCAATTTTGTTATGGCTTATAGTGAGAGGGTTTCTACATCATACACTGTGATCGCTTGATTTACATTCCGGTGCTGAATTACAAACGCTCTTTATTGCCTAAATCCAAACAAAATTTGCCTTGACCTTTACTGAATGTTATCTCTGGAAGACTCTCTGTTTATTGGCGTTGATGTGAGAACTTAATGACGCAATGATACCAATGTAAACGATGAACACAGTCAAAGCTTTGATCCCGTTTTGACAGCAACCCGTTTCGGATTAACCGTGTCCGTTTAAGAGTGCTATACGTATACGATCCCATTCATAAACTAAGAAGAGACCCTAATTTGTTTTGATCCGAGAATCTTTTAAGATGTGAAGTTTGGTCATCATTTTGGAATTTTCGACCACCAGTTTTAAACAGGAAAATCTAATTATCATTTTCGGCCTAATTAGGGATTTTCCGCAGCGACTGAATTCTTGGGGATGGAGGGTAAAGAGAAAAGTTTTCTGACAGACTTCAGAATCGATGTATGCGAATCAACAATGCATCGACACTGACCTGACTTGTCACAAAAATCGCGACCGAAGTTTAGAAAAGGGAGCCATTACCCCTCTGTGCCTTAATCCAAACCGTTCATGACACCACTGGACTTCCCAACACCAGTTTCAAATAAAAAAATTCTGTAAACCAGCATTCGCTGAAGGGCTACCCTTCCTAAATCATTTGAACTATATGATTATAGTCCAGTAATCTTCCTCAAATGAGCAAACAGTGTCCAGGTTTGAATGTAACACTGACAATTCATCGCATGATTAACTACACTTTTTTTATAAGAACAATTTAATACGAGCCTTAAAACCGGTCAAAAGTTAAGAACAAAATAAAAGCAAGCAAGCTGAGACTGAGCTTCAGTAAAATGTGATTTTGAGCAATGTTGTTAAACTTCCTTAAAAAATTGCACCTCAAAAACGAGGAGTTTTTTTGCCATCTAGGGGTGCTTATTTAGTGAATTTTGAAAGTTGTCAGTCAATAAAGGATATTTTCCATACTTTGTTGGCAAATAAGGCCTGAACACCCCTAGGGGACACTAGATAGCAATTGCATCGCTTATACCCTAATAATTTAAGAAAAAGCGAAGAACACCCCAGCCTCAAATTTACGAGAGAAAAAATTAAGAACAGCCAGCCTGAAATTCAATTTACTGGTTCTTACAAATAAGAGTGTATGGAACCTAAAGAAATCAAATACTGTGATTCAAAAAGTATTCGTTTTCCGGTGTGATAGGCCCAAAGATTTTATTGGCATATGAATGTTAAATTGAATGTAATTCTGTGTTTTGAACTTTCACTTGAACTTTCTTTCAAAGTCGTAATGTACATGATGACGAAAACTTTTGTGGCAAACAAAAAAGCTTTGTCAGCTAACTCCTGAAAATGCGAGGAAGCATCTCATATAAGATTAATTGTTTATTTTGGTTTTAACGGACATCCGTCATGTTGAATTTAGTGTGAAAGGTCACGGGAATATTTTGAATTCATTTCGATTGATTAATTTTGGCTGTAAACGTGCATAAGTGTCCTTGTTACGGCTATAAACAGGGGCATAGCTAGCGCTGGGGGTGCATGTGATGTGACAGCCCCCTCCTATTTTTGGTCGGCAGATCTTCAATTGGTCCAAGTCCGTCTGAAAAATCGTTAGCTTGTCGGTCAAATTGCCTATCGAAAGATTAAATAGCACCCAAATTTTTTCTTTATCTTTGTCTCTAAATTTTCAATTGATTACCCTCCATCCATTAGACTGCAAAGTCAAGCTAAACCACTGGCTATTCGAGCTCGCTTACTTCTCCTAATGCCATCATCCTTACAACTTACATTGTATAAACTGAAAAAATCTTTAAAGCATCCAAAAACTTTCAGTAACAGGAAACTTTATACATCGGTCAAACAATAACATTCCATTATTAAGGGGTCAAAGCTTTGCGAAAGAAACCTTCACACAAAGGGAGGTTTATCTAAAGCACACCAACTCCTCAGGTCCCATGCAGTGGTAAATATTTTCTACTGGAAAAGCACTTGATACAAAGCTTTTACGATGGCTAACTATAACAAGGCAGGGATACTCGTCGAAAGCCTGTTTATATGTGCACATGGTGAAAAAACAAAGCTTTATCATAGCATACAATTAAAAGTTATACCAAGGACAGGCGATGTAAATGAACTGGTCATTTTCAAGTAAGAAGAAGATGTGTTAAATAACAACTTACAGGGAGCAATTTCATGTCATCTACATCAGTTTCGACTGACTCTTGTGAATACTGCCGATGAAGCTGGTGCGAAGTCTGAAAAGATAAGAGATATGTGAGAATACTTTATACAGGTATAGTGATATATGATACAAGGTATATCAGGGATATGTGAATATTCAACGAGTTTGGAAGGGACTCTGCAAGATGCTTTTTAAAAAGAATAAACAAGTCAAGGATATTTGGTAAACAGACATTCGTTAAAATGATAATGGGTTGCAAATACTTTGCTTCTATGATGAATTTACTTTTTCTACTGTTCAGTGGCAGACGGTTACTGCCAGTTTCATTTGATCTTAGTAAGGCACAAACTTGATCTTAGTAAATATGGTGACGAGTCTAGGTCTAAATAAATAGTAATAAACATGGCGAAGATTCGACTTTAAGATTGCAAGGGACAGCTACTGGCCTCAGCTTGAATTATTTTTATATCAGGAGACTTTTTTAACTTGATCAGGTGGAGAGCACTTACTTGCTCTGAAAGAATATTGTATAAAGAGAAGGAAAGAGATGGGAGAATATTAAACATCATAGCAAGACGATAATCAGCATTGTTATGGTTTGGAAAAATGCTTGCGTTTGTGCGTTGGTATAAATAGGAAACTGGGATAGCTTGCTTACATTTAGGGTATCACTGTCTTCATCGTCCGCCTCCTGGTTGCTAATGTCAGATAATTTGTGCGGGAGAGTAGTCGTTGGTGATGTTGCAGTTGCAATTAAATATGAAACACGACGGTTTCCTTTCAATAAATATGCTTCCAGATTCCCATCCTGCAAAAGAAAAAACATGATCAGGGCATTAATTAATTACACATTAATGGAGACCAACAGAGAAACAAGATTCCTTTCTTGAATCACAATGTACCCAAGGAACTGTAAGGGGTTATCTTCGCCCCGGTAGTAAAGAACAGCATAGAATTAGGGGCATTCTAATAGTTGTGCTGATGCGCGAATTCAATTTACAGCTTCGTTCTCAATCGATCTCAGATTAGGATTTACCACCTTACTTTTAGCCTGGTTAGGGCTTTTGACATTGTGAGTGTTTGCATTATAGACTAAGTGATGATTTAAAATTTTAAAACTTCGAAACGTTTAAACCTCAGCAGCGAATCACAGTTAAATCCCTTACGAGTCCCAAAGTCTAAAATGTTTGTCCTGTATCCGAATCGCAAGACAACAATTCAGTATAAGGAAGTTTGAAGTATTTTTCAAAATAAAAGACATTAAATTGAACTGTTGCATTTATTACGATATCGATCACACTTGTCTACCTATTGTAACATTTAACATCTTGTCAGTCCATTTTTGTCTATAAACTTGATACGTTTTGTCTACCTGTTCACTATGTGATCTATTCGGGAGTAACTGGCATTGTTAGCCCCACACTTGACCCCAAGATCTGACAATACCAGGGCCTTGGGTGTAAGCTAAGGTTTGTTTGCACCTTGCCAAGTATGCTACTAAGCGACTAGCGTCAATCACAACAAACTCTGCTTCTTTTGCTCTTACGAAACTATTTCTAGAGAAGATTCGATGTATTCTCCACGTTTTCTGAGAACACCTTATTTTGCCTTGTTTAGAAAATGTTGAAACTGAGAGTCGCAAAGTAAATACTTGATAAACAAACAAGACTTTTAAAACATTAATGTGCGAGAACATTGAAACATTAACAGGAAGAACCGCAGGATAGGCTGTCCGCCGGATTCTGTGAATCTTGCAATGAGTAAAATATAAACACGAGGATAAAATTTAGGAACAGAGAAAAACGGCGACGAGAATTCAATGCTATAAGATACATTTTCAAAATAAAAGTATACCTTTAATTTGGTTTATTTTGAAAATTTATCTTATATTATCAGATATCATCAGAAAATTTATCTTATATCATTCTCGTTGCAGTTTTGCTTTGTTCCTGAATTTATCCTCATTTTTAAAACATTTTCGTCGAAAAACATTTTCTTGCTGTATAAAGCAGAACACTTTAGTCAAATTAGGGTCAGCAAAGAAGTGGGCCTGCATTGGAAATTAGGGGCCGTAAGAGTGGATCTACGTAAGAGCAAGGAACTTTGCTTGTTCGCGAAACTCTTATGGAGACAATTTTTAATTGATTTGCTCTTATTCCTATTTTAGAGACGGCAACAGTAAAAATCTATTCTGTTCGTCTAAAATCGGATGCAAAAAGAAAACAAAGAATTATCAGAACATAGAAAGTTTAGTCCAACAAAATCCTGCTAAATTCTAAAAACTATCGATATCAAACAAAAAGTTAATCTCACCACTTCCTTGTTTTCCACAGCTGAATCATCATCTGAAAGATCAGATGAGCTGGATATCTTCTGCTGTTGCGCTCTTTCTTTAGTTGCTACAACAAATCCAATTTTGGCCTTCTCCTCAATCTGAGTATCCCTTTTTCCTATGTTGCCACCATGGGTTCTGATGCCTCGTCTTGCAATTTGATTCCTATCAAACGAGCTCTTCGAATTGCTTTCAACCAAAGTCGCTTGTGACGTTAATGACGTTAGATTACCGCCAACTCTAGGCCGTTGCCCGCGGGAAATGAGATCTTTAGGGTAGGTTACAGTAGTAGACGACTGAGTGTGGTCGTTCTCTGCTAAAGATACGCTCAGAAGAAAGGTGGCATCTCGTGAATTTCCATGATTAACAACATTCTTTTTGACGGCGTTTGAATCATTCTTTGATACGGGTACACGGAAATCGTCCCTAAGGACACTAATAGCGGAAGATTTTTTGCCATTTTCGCCGAAATTACTTGACATCTTGTCTGTGTCTGTTGTACTATGCGGCGCGATTTGTAGCGCCTCTTTGTCGAAATGTTGTTTGATTATTACCCGCCCTTTCTTTGCGGCATTGTCTTCGGTATTTGTTTCCTCTGGAAAATTGTGGCGCAACGCTTTCTTTAGCGTGATAGGGTTGACTGCACCGCGCGATAACTCCCGTCGCGTATCTTCATCGTCCTCACTTGGCGGTGTCAGAATTGGCTTACCAGCAATAAATGTCACACAAGGATCGATTCTTTTTGTTACTTTACAAGGAGGAGTTGATCCACCGCTATTTCGCGTACCCGGCGTGCTTTTACCAGAACTTGAAGTTGAGCCTGTGTGATTTTGATTCACAAACAACGAGCACTTGTAATCTTGCTTAATAACAGGAGCACCCGCTGCAAAACTCACACAAGGATCATATTTGGATACCTTTGTTTTTGTAATCTCAGCATTGCCGTCATCACGTGACCCCTTTCGGGATCCGGCGATTGGTGCGGCCCATTTATTTAGACTTGGCTGCTGCATGTCGAAATCTTGAGCCAACTGCTCTAAGCCAGCTGTGTACCCAAGGGAAGCTCCGTCATAGACGTATTCCTGGTATGCCTAAAATAGAAAAAGGAAAAATGAGATTCTTCCAGCCACTTCGAGTTGAAAAAGCCTACACATAATGCATTTCCTACCTAATACAACATTTTTATCAAAGAAAGCATCTTGTAGACTGATTTTAAAACAGCTAGATCGAGCGACGACTGGGCGCTGTCGATTATCCGAAACATGCCACCATTATAGTTTTCGGCAAAATCTAGTAAAACCCTGGAAAAATCTAGAAGAAAGATTTTACAAACAAGCAAGCTTGTAATGGCGGGTTTCCTGATTAGCGATCAAAACCCACCTAAGAAGTAAAGCAGAAATTAGATTCGAAAATAGTGATTATTCAATTTTATTTGCAAAAAAATAAAATCAACAAGTTAAGAAAGATTGTTGACGCTTTCGAAAGAAGAAAAATCGCTCCATTTTCTGAAGTTGTTCTCCGGCTTACACGGGAACGGAAGGGAACAGATAAATCCACTTTCGTACAACTCTAAGCGTTACAATTATAGAAATATCGCGCGTAAACGCTACCTCTTGGTGTTTATTTTGGAACGGGACTAGTTGGAACGGTCTACAATAGTTACCAAGTCATGGCAACCTACTATCTCGTTTTTTTGCCTTATTTTTTGAAATATTCACAAAAGACCAATTAAATACATATTATTATCTGACAGAAAAATCCATCCCTTTTAGACGAAGGCAATTAAGAGCCACGAAGACCTCTTTATGACGTTGTTGTTCATTCTTTGTTTGTTTTCTTTGCTTTGTTGGCTTTTCTTTCTTTGAATATTAAATTCAAATTGTAAGTGCCCGTCCTTGGAGGGAACTCCGATGACACAGTGTCTATTCCCACCAGGATGGGCACAGTAGTTGTATCATGTATTATTTAGAGTTTTCTTTAAGTGATATAAAAAAAACTTTATGACGTATGATCGTTCGTTGAAAGAGAGGTTATCGGCTTCATGTCGGTTCGTTTGAAGCTGCGCAAGGCCTTTTTCTGGTATGCTTCCCATATCGACTTTATGCAAAAATACAAATTCGCCACAGAAAGATTGACAGATTAGTCTTGGATAAAGCATGGTGTAGAAATACATTTACGTCAAATTTGGCTGGCTTTATTAACTGTCTTAATGAAATATGAACAATGAATAATGCTGAAAAATGAAATCCTCAACACTGAAATCGGTGAGAATAAACACAAAGTCAGATACAACTTGTAACGAATAATAATAAAAAGAATGGTATCCCCAAGGATACTGAGTAAACAAAAAATTCGAAACTTTATTGCGAGGATTGTTTCAAGAGAATAAGATAAGAAAACCGTTCTGGGAAACTGATAAAAAGATGTTTGTAATTCCAGTTTTTGTAACAAGCAATCTTTTATGTCATAACACGATCAAGAATGACCAAGTTTAGAAAGATGATATACCTTAAACAAGTTTGAGGTCGAGGTAATGACGCAAACTACAGCTGTCATAATTGGCTTTAAAGGATGTCCGTGTCTTCGGCCTTAGAAACACAGGACACAACAGAATGGTTTGCATGATCAATGGACAATACGACCAAAAGACCGCATTGCAAAAGTCCCCGTAACGGAAGATATAAGCCACAGCTGAAGACTGAAGGAAATTTGTTTCTTTGCTGTGTGGGATCTCTCAACAGCACTTAATCATGAAACTTTTCACGGCAAATCTATTCACAGAAACTAGTCAAATATCCTAACATTTTGCGTCAAAAGCTAGCGGAAGACGTCTTTGCGCCAAGGATCATAAAACCGATAGGCGCCTAATTTCCAGAGAAGCCAAACAATTAAGGGATATAGTTTCTTCGAAGGGTTCCTGAAGCGCTAGCGGGAATATCATTAGGGCACAGAGTTTATCATCAATGCCTTGACTAGTGCTCGTACAAGATAACCGTATCAGGTTTAATTTCATCATATTTGCCAATAATCTTTTTATCAATCAGTGTCTAGCGGAATACGAAGTATGCAAATATAATTAAAATTCGGTTGATACGCCTAACCTAAAGGTCTGTGAAACATCCACCAACGAGATAAGCGACAGTTTATGACGAAAATAAGTCAACACCCCTAATACTATTTGACTCAGAATCGACAGGGAAACGAAAATGCGATGTTCTTACCATTTTGAAGCGAATCCCGTATTCGAACAAACAAACAACAGTGTTTAACGCGTTCTCCGCTCTCTCATGACCAGACATTCCTGCCATCAAGTTAGCTTAGAAATACCTTCATCGCAACTCCTGGCATCCACTCCAAGTGACTCTAATCTGCTAAAATCGACTGTATACTCTAGTCGCAGCTTTGCCCCCATTTCTAGAGCACAAAGACTCCACAAGAGTTTATTTCCATGGTTTAATGGTGGCATACCTCTCTGGAGGCACAATCTTCATTTTTCAGCGAACTATCACGTGTTTACTTCACAAATCAAGAAGCAATAGGCGACTTTCCACCTTAACTGTTTGCCAAATATAACAAAAGCAACAGCCTCTTCGTGTTTACAGCAAACAAACAAATGAAAGCTCTGAGGCCATAAAGATGCTGCAAAGAATTGCAGGGAAATTCTTTATACAATATCTTCGTCTAAAATTAGAAATGACAAGGAAAAGTCCACTCATAAATTTGTAAGTGCCCGCTCACCAATAATGACACCCCTGTGATACTGAAGAAAGTTAAGTGTTAAGTTGCCAATGGCTGCCAAAGAAATTTTAAAATCCATTTTCTTGGAAAAGAGTGATACATACGCTCCTTCTCCATAGCGCCTACCGTAACGCTCTAAAACCTACGGTAACACCGTTCACGCCCACAAAGCGACGGTCTTGGCTGCTATTGTGGCGAAACAGCTCTAAGTCCTAACACAAGAGTCGCTGCGGTCTTTGCGCAAGCTTTATTGCATCTACAACGAACATTTTGTTGCATCTACATTAAAAATAATTTCACGATAAAATGGAGAACAAGGCCTCGATTCCAGATATTGCACTTGCAGCCTGGTATGGTTATCTTCTAAACTGCATTAAAATTCCTGGCCCTTGGAGTAAACATTGATTTTGGGAGGTGGGAGAAACAAAATTGGGTCGTTGTTTCATTCTGATCTCTTCCATTAGAAGCATATCGCAAACAACTGCCTGGATAAGCCTTCCACAATTATGCACTTAAAAGTTAACGAAAAAGAAAAGAAAAGCAAATATTAGTGCATTATCTTATGTACCCCTATTGCTTTATATAAAAGCTTGTGACAGACTTGACCAATATAGTCAATGTAAGGGTCGCCCTAAACTACTGAGCCTATGTGATCAATATCTGAAAAATTTGAACGCGATGAGCTCTATTAGAAGCACCAGGGGCGATCCAGCAAGCTTATTCACCAAATGGCCCCACCCCTTTAGGCTGCCTCTCACGGACAAATGTCCAAACTGGTTCATCTGATATAGTCGCTGATTTGCTCATGCTTCCAAATTCGATCTGTCTTTTCTCCCACTCAGAAGAGTCGGAGTCAACATAGCTTAAAGCAGCCAATTTACATGCAGAAAGAAGCAAAATATGCCATATTTCAAGTCATAGATCAAAGATTATGAGCCAGTCCATTGAATGCATTTGGAATTAGATAGAAGTCCATATTGCGTACTTCAAAGAACACGCGAGGATTTCTTATGAAAAATTACATGGAAATTGATGTAACGAAAATTTTGCCCTGAAATACATCAGTATATATTTGACAACGAAACCACATATGGCTTTGAATAATAGGCCGCTAGAAAACAAAGTTTAAAAATAAAAGAAACAACCACATTAATATAAATAACGCGATTATGGATATGTGGATTTTCGAATAAACAACATAACTTTATGAAAGCAGAAGAGCTCTAATTTGTAAACATAGAGAAACTGGATTCGGCTGCCAAGCAGTGTGGCGAAACATAAGCTTAAAATGTTTTCATTTACATAAATGTTTTCTCAACAATTCTTATAATGCTTGTTAAGATTTAACGAAGGAAAACAGCCACTATCCTGTTTCTTTATCAGAGTTTTACAATAAATCAGTGCAGAATAATATTCTTGAAAATGTAAATGACAATGATCTAGCAAAGATCAGTGCGAGATGACTTACAAAGAGGGTAGTGAAACAAGCACATGGGCAACACCTTTTTGGCATCTAAGATTGAACTTTGCATTGCTGTTAAACTATAACTAGCTGCGAAAAGGGCCATTGTTAAACAATGCTTTACGTTTCAACCCCGAGATCACGCATGAACCAAATACCTACTTTGCGGGCTCATCTCTGCTCGTCCATCTTCCTTTAAAAGAGAATATACCCAAAGTCGACGTTAACAACAAAAAATGTAACCACCTCATTAAACTAAAACGATGATTTGCTTCGTCTTAGGGCATTCATTCCTTGGAAACCGTATGGAATTAAATACAAAATTCACCTAATTCTCCTAATTTCCACTTACTATTGCGAGATTGCCTGCCATGTAAGTTGCAAAAAGGCCCACCCATAAGTCAACTTTGATCATCGCATACAGAAATGTTGACAAAAATTTATGATCCTATTAAGATAAACGAAAATTTGCCAGGAGCAGCAAAGTCACTTGGCAGTTAATAACATGGTAAATGTGCCACACCCAATCCGAGCTTTCTTTTTGTTGCTTATCCGAGAAAGGGTTTCAGCGCTAAAGGGTACTGTCAGACGGAAATATGGACTCTTTTCACAATTCACGATTCACAGTGAAAATTATGAATTTCAGTGAAGTTACAACTCAGCAACAATGATAAAACTTGGCGAATATCATCACAGGGTGGAGTAGGTTAGGGTGAGTCAAAGGGAGAGGAAAGTTACTGTACTAGCTGCTTTGAGCCTCCTAGTGTGGTTACCAGATTCCATTTGCTACTGGAGGGACTGGATAACCAACATAACCTTGAGGTAATCCTGGAAGCAAATTAACCTACCGGTCTCAGAAACTTTTTTACCTGATACTCATTTCAAAAAGGGCCCACATTTTCCGAAAAAGGGGCGCCAGACTTGCCTCAACTCGTTAAGGGAGGGGCAACTGCCCCTAGTTGCCCCCCCCCCTTAAATCCGCCACTGCTCCAAACAGAATGTGTTCATTCAAACCACACAAGTGACCTCCGTTTAGCACGGCAAAGAATGCGAGAAATGGCGCTTCTTGTAAATATCTGATGTCCAAAGAACTTTTCCAAGTAGACAAACATAAGCAAAGAACTGGCTAGATTCAGTTGTGGAACTGAATCAATAAATGCTAATGGACAAATTACCGCAATATTTTAAAGAACAAAGACGTCTAAATTTGCAAAGATCTGATTAACAGGGGTGGCATGCGTGAAGTTGAACCCAACAGAACCAAAAGCAAGATTGCGGCTTGCACTCCACCATACTAAGAGTCACGTGACTAAATGAGTCCAAAAACATGAGATGAGCCTATTCCAATCTTGGCCTTTGAAATGAACCTTATCAGTCACAATAGGATGAAGACAAAAATACTTTGCATCTATTAACTTTTTCAAAAATATTAAGCTATCAGTATCTTTAAGAAATCTATTAAAGAGGTAAGACTACTTGGAATGACATAAAGATTGTGAGCATACCATCCGGGCAAGACCAGCTTCCTTGCAAAAGCACAAGACACTATGCAATTGACTGATTTCTGAACCAGGAGAGGAATAGATGGATATGACTTGTATATAAAGTGAAACACCTATTCACATAAATTTATTAATCAAGAACAAATAATTTGTCCTTAAATTTCATTCTCGTTTTCAAAGCCTCCAAAAAACAGACAAACCAGAGGACAATGGAAAGCCCTGCATGTTCCCACAATATGAAGGTTTCCATGTCTTCCTTTTCAGGGGCTGTTTTACCCAGCATGCCTTGATATATCACATAAGCGTAACTCTAGTTAGAGAAATATCGACGCTGAAATGTGAATAATCATTTCTATTTTCAGAAAGGTTTAGGCCTTTTTGAAATCGGCGGAGAAATAATACATGTTTAAAGACCAACAAGGATGTATCAAGTTTATCCAGGACATCATGAATGAATAACTATGAACCTCAGGAATAGCAAAAACAAGACTAATCCATGAATTGGACATGTTTTACTCGGCTTTTAAAGGGCTCTATGGACAGAAGCATGGTGTATTTGAAGGATTTACGGTGGTTTCCCATTTATCTTTGTTTAATAGTCAACTGATTCGAAAGATTCGCTCTTGAAAACAAGGTAGCTGGAATCTTATTTCGATATGAGTAAAAGTCGGTTGCCAATCACTGAATATACTTCAGGCAAGAGGAAATGACAGTCGGATTCTGGGGTAATAAACCAAAAGTGAACGATCATATGGTCGAAAGCGAAACAGAGCCAGTATAAACGCTCCGTTCCCCGGTAAACACACATTGGCAGGAACTGCAGCACAGGGCTAAACAAATTACAAAGTCTGCGAAAAGACTGGATTTTACGTTGTGAGGAAACGAAAGGAAACAACACAAACCACACGATGAAAAGATAATTTCATCTACAAGGAACTCGGGTTAAAAGACGAAATAATACGCGCCATCATATTCTGAATGCGTATCATATTTTGATATAAATACCAACATCCTCTGATTGAGTTGGCTCCATTTATTTTTTGTAAAATCTATTTTTTATGACACCTGAGAGTAGAAAATGCTTGCAGTCTTAAATCGAAAGTGAAATAAGGTTACGAACTGGCAATGGCAAAGGAAGCTTCATAATACGACCATAATCAGTTGATGCTATTACAGAGAAATAGTCTAAGCCGATTGTCCTGTCTTATGAGCCTAGGTATTCGTTAAGGCAAAGTTGGAGGCGTCTTACAAAGTTAATTGAAAATTATTCCCTCGGCGCTTCTATAAAAACCGTGGAGCAGTATCTTAAAACTCCAGCTACCTTTCGATTGCAGAAACACAATAATATTGCACAGCTGATGAAAGCATTTAACAGAACCTCCCATAGTTTGCGATGTTCTGAGTTAGCAATATAAACCCTTGCCTGGAAGAAGCCCACGAGGAGATTACTGCACTTGTTTGCAACTAGATCCCTGTTTCTCGGCCAGCTTACAAGCAGCCTTGAAGAGGGGGTAGCAATCAACATAAACCTTGACAACAAGAGGTAGTGTTCGCTATTTGCGCATACATAAAATATATATCGACCAAAAATGTATATCCTGCGATATTGACATGGGAAAGGTTAATGTAATTTGATGGATTTAGTTTTGGATCAAACAAGATACACTGAAAATTGAATTAAAATTTATTGAATAAATAATTTTACTTACCAGTTGCAGTATGTCTTCATCCCTCGGTACAACCCCGATTTTCAAATCACCATCACTAGAAGATTTAAAAAATTCTTTGTCAGGATATGCATTCAAATTTAAATGACCGGTAAGTAACACAAAAGCTAAGCACAGCTTCAAGCGATTGTCGCAAGGGGGCCTCGTGCGTTTTCCGATGCGTTTTTTCCAGTGGCAGTTTCCTTTAATGGCAAATCTAGAAACAAGTGAGTGCCAATGTTTCAACTGTTGCTAGATGCGAATTATGGGTGAAACTACGCCCTGTTGCACAGCTTAATTCCACGTTAATATTTCGGTTTAGACAGGGCAGATTAACTTCTCGATGGTTTTCTAAAGGCGCTCTGTCTCAATGCGTCTGTGGTTCTATTCATTCTTCTGTACTCTATTGCTAAACAATAACATCCTCTGCATTTTTTAGAATAAGGAGCACAACTGCGTTGAAGTGCCGTATAATTTCCATCAAACTTACAATCAAGTCTGCGAGTCAGCTAGGACCGTAAACTTTTGTCTTCTTCATTATGCGTGGATATGTCGATGTAAGATCGCTCAGTTGCATCTGATCCTCGCCGTAAAAGTCTCAGACGGGGGATATCTCAAAGACAATATCACCTCAAATGCACAGCTTCGAAATTTAGTCCCATTTATGACCTTGTTCGAGGTCAGATCAGATGGCCTGTTTTATCAATGGGCCACTCAAAAACCACAAGTTCAAATTACCTACAGCTCAACAAATATCGCCAATTTAGCGACCACTTCATCATTTAGATCTAGACAGGTATCCAAGTAGACTGGGAAAGAGCGAATAATTTAGACACTAAATTACATTGTTCCAAGTATAACTCTTCGTCGGGTAGAAAGAAGTCCTTGCAAGAAGCATGTTTCGGGGAAGTGTGGATCGGTCTAAACCAATCAACGTACAAGTTAAAGGCCCTTGTGCAACCGGCATGCTTTGCGACCATATCATAAACACCGGCCTAATTTCACACTGCATGAAAATACCAAACACAGTCAATCCTCATGTAAAACCAGCTACCACAAAGCATGCCGGTTTAGCCAGAGCCTTTAATTGCTCTTAACCAATCAAATCTTAAAACAGATAAATTAGTGTTAGCATTTCATCCGCAGTTTTAACGATCGTGATAAATGAGGAGAAGCTGCCTTTTAAATTGGGGAGTAATATAGTTTCGAGAGTATAGCTAGATACAAAGAACACAAAAAGAATAAAAATTGGAATGCAAAACGAGGCGGAAGATGGATCAGTGGTTAGCGTCAAGGAATATAGTTTCAAGGGTTGGGGGGTTCGAGTCCCTGCCATGACCAAATTGTCAATTAGACTGAGAAACGTCGCTAGCTCTCAGTAAATCCAGGCGTAGGAATCACGAGGTTGGATCATAACTTCAAAGTGACCTCAAAACTACCTTCTGCAGCTAGGTAGTAACAAATACAAATACAATATAAATCAAAAATAGATGCAGAGGGGTGGAAGAAAGAATAAGAATAACATTGGAAAGTATAATAGATAATTCTCTGAAAATTATTTGCTTGAGAAAAATGTGCCTCTACAAGGGCCTTGCGTTATTTAGGATTATTTGGTACACAGCAAAGTCAAGCAAAGTCTGTTGTAGGATGCTTTTCTTTGAAGATGCACTGAACCTAGGATCATCTTTGGATGTCTAAAGAGGAACTTTCTTCACTAGATTGAACTGTCTTTCTTTCACTCCAAATTTCGTAACATTCAACTATTATTCACGCATCAATTTGCTTTTTGCGTTCTATTTAAACCGCTTCTCATTCATCGACGTAGAACACGCTTTAATTACATGTATTATATCATGATGTGGTGAATGTGTAGCACCAAGGTCTTAGTATAGATTCTTGATTTCCCACAAATGGCAAACATATCATCCAAAATTGGATACGTAACGTCTGCAATATTTGTAAAAATGCTGCAGAAAAATATCTCGTCTTCAGTTATGTGATTCTTATGTATCCAGCAAAACTAAAATCATAAAACAATACTTTAAATTTCAGTGCCTCGGCTCAAAAAGACCATCAAATCGGACAGAAAACGAACTTTCTAAAGAAGAAACCACAAAACTGGAGAGGGATAAAACAATTAGACTAGCCGATTACAAGAGAAACATACTTTTATTCATTAACTAAACAATTCAACATTTAAGGTTGGGGTGTTTTAATGTGAATCACTTTAATAACTTTCAAAGTAGTATTATATTTCTATTAAAATATCGGTTAGGGCAAATCTCTTCATTCAGAATATGAATCGCCATTGATAACATTGACGAACCGTTACGACCAATGAATTGTATTAGACATTATCAAAGAGAGGTCAATAAAGCTTCAAGAAGAGGCTACAGCCCTGATTTTGCTGACAGGTGCAAAACGGTAAAAAGACGAACATCAAATAGCCAAAGGCCCTGGTGAATCGTAGAAAAAATCGTATTAAACACCGCATCAGAACATTACCAAAAGATCTTCATTTTCTTTAGATTCAAATTATCTTTAGTTTCAATAAAAGGTCATAAGAAAAACAAATTTAATTGCAGTGTTACTGAGATTCTGGACATACAATGCCTGCCAAAAGTCTTGGAACACTGACATCAATTTCCAAGGTCAAAACCAATCATCCCCCTCTCCCCCACGGAACAATGTTGGTTTACTATCAAACGGACTAGGATTTTAGGAAGCACTTTCTTTTGCGCTTCTTTTATGATATTTCTCTAAATCATCAACATTGTTTGAGGGGGAAGGGGGCGGAAGTAGCAAATTTTTTTCATGAAAGGAATGAAAGATATCAAATGCAGCGTAAATTGGTGGGTGTTCCAAGTACTTTTGGCAGGCATTGTCTGAATTTCATTTTGAAGCTTATTAGATATTCCACCAAAACCAATATCCTCCTATAGGTTTTTGATGGTGCTGATTCCATTTCTGCCATTTTCAACATCGTACGTGTTACCGATAAGGAGATATGGGGGTATTGTCTCTTTTCGGGGGTGGGGGTAAGCTACCCCCATAAAACTAAATGCCATATTTCAATTAAGGTGAAAATTGCTAAAATCAAAATCGATTTCCAATAAATAAGATCAAGATTGTATTTTGAATCTTTTCAAAGGCTCGTAGCCAGATGGCTGTCTAAGAAATAATGGGATAGATGAAGGAGACAAATATGAGTGGCAGCTAGAAAATAATCTAAAAATGGAAAGGATGCAATTTTATAAAAGTGACATCGATTCCTCTGTTTCATGTTTCTAATTATAGATAAGGTCGTATTTGAGAATTATGTCGGGTAGTTGCTCTCCTTTTATCACGGATTTACAAGTTGTCATTCATATAGGCCCTTGTTGTGCAATTCAGTGCCCAAATGACAAATTTCAGAGTGTTTACCTAAATTGTAGAAAGGAACCCCGTGTTTCCCACATCAGAGTTCCCAACTGATTGATCTACTATTCCATGTTGGTTGGTAAGGGAACTGAAATAAAACTGACATCCACTCGCCTTCCTGCGCTCCTAAATGCTTGGTCCAGAAGCACTACAAAGAAAGCCCTCTTCCCTACTGTTACTGCATTGCCAAAATGGCCTTTAAGTTAGACTCTACCTGCTACTTTTGTCTTCATAAAGCGCAAGGCAGATTATTTCATCGTTAATTGATTGCTGTATTTGTTTGCGTGACATTTGCCACAACAAAATATATTATTTCATCGAATGTAGCGCGCGTCGATGTGAAGGACAAGGCCCCGCAAGGCAACTCTCACCCTCGGAAATGAACGCTTGTAGACCGTTGTGTAGACCGTGGCTGTTTCTTCGCAATTTTCTGACTTGTCAGGGGGATGTTTGCCCCCAAATTCACCCAAAAGGTGTATAATAATACCCCTCAAAGATAAAATTAACCTTTGTATGAATTCCATGAAGAAAACGGCAAAATATGACGAGAATCCCACGGTCTACACTCAAAAGGAGAATAAGATCTAGAGTACTTCAAATTCAATTCTCAGAATGTGTAGACCGTTGACACTTTCCTGAATTTCTTCAGTTTTACAACTTGTATCGATCTGAAAACCTACAATATTGTTTATACCAGCCATGCACACCTACTGACGAGGTTTCGTCTACTTTCTTTGAAAAATACGATTTTTATGAACATTTTAAATGTGTAGACCGTGGCTGTAGACCGTTGGTAACCATTGGCAATAGGCATTTTCATACTACATCACGTGCCCATTAGGAAAGGAGCGTTCTTTCAATTCCTAGCATACTTTAACAATGGAAAACGAACAATTATAATTGGCACAAACCATTTTCCAATTACTGGGACAAGGGAAGATAGAAAATAATAGGGAATGGGGTGTCTATGAGCGCTACCATGTTGCCACATGTGAATGCGAAGGAGCATAGCCTAAGCAAATTTATTAAATTCGTAGATGGTTTTGGGAGGGTTATGGTGGATAAAATTGAGCCATTTGAACAGTTTCTCACCAGCATGTTGTTCGCAATTATTTATATCATGCATAGTTTGTAGACATTCTCATGAATTTTTTTGTTTTTTCATCAACAATTAAACCATAAATAAGGGGACTTTTAAGCAAAAAACACTTTTTCAAAAGCACTAAACTATACTGTTTTTCCTTTGAAAATTGATAGTTTTCTTAAACCGATGATCGAATTCTGCACAAAATACTTGTATTCAATAATGATTTAAATGATATTGACGGAAAAAATCAGTAGAATGTTTTTTGTAACAAATAACAATACTCGGATATCTACTATATCAATCGTTCAGAGTCCAAACCCCCTCCCCCCCCCTTTTAACTGGGTAAAGAGTGAAAATTTCGAATTTTCATTAGTAGCATTGAGATCAGCACCATCGAAAACCCTAGGGTAGCACAATGTTTTGATATCGCAGATTGCTGTTTTCGAGAAAATTTTCAGAATGCCTGCCAAAAGTCTTGGAACACTGACATCAATTTCCAAGGTCAAAACCAATCATCCCCCTCTCCCCCACGGAACAATGTTGGTTTACTATCAAACGGACTAGGATTTTAGGAAGCACTTTCTTTTGCGCTTCTTTTATGATATTTCTCTAAATCATCAACATTGTTTGAGGGGGAAGGGGGCGGAAGTAGCAAATTTTTTTCATGAAAGGAATGAAAGATATCAAATGCAGCGTAAATTGGTGGGTGTTCCAAGTACTTTTGGCAGGCATTGTAGCTACGGCAAGCTCAAATCGTATACAATTATTGGGAGGGGGCAACAGTCCTCACTTTCTCCCCCCAGACGTTACACATCTGAATACGCGGCATGTAAGATGACACAAAAATACTCGATGTAAAGAGAACAGATGGAGTACTTGATGTAAGCTGTACAATGGGTCAAAGCTGGAGTGAGAGGGAACAATTCAATGACCTAGACTAGAAGGACATGGCATTACGGAGCATGAATCTACTAACGAAGATTACGTGAGACAGAAAATGTTTTTAATGAATTAAGACTAAAGCTTATGCAATCTTGTATCTAATGAGCGATGTTGATTTGATCAAAAGGTTCCGCTCGCGAATAAGCAATAAGATTTCCTGACTTACAACAAGGCAGTCTTTAATATGCAATATCTACTCGGACTTCGTTATGTTTGCGCTAAACAACAAAAAATCTCATTCATATGCAAACGAACAAATTAATCATTTAGTTTTGATTCTAAAGCCATGGCAATCAACGAACCAAATGATTTGGTTGCAAGCAGAAAATCTGTGGTCAAGCAATCATGTAAGATTCCCGCGGATTACCAAGAAGTGATTACAAACAAGCATCATATTCTTCAAATTACCTTGCACACATTTTTCTTATTAAGGCACTTTTGAAAAAGGTTGCATTGTAGCAGGAAACGTGGAAGAAACCTTCAGTTTGATGGAAATAGGCAGACGTGTAGTACGAAAGACGAAAACATAAAAAAATGAGTTAAAAGACTCATGCAACGGGAAGATTTCTAATTTCAATGTTATTCGTAAACGCTTTATCTTAATGCTATGCCACAAGCTATAAAATTTCTTAAGTCATCTTCGACCCCTACACGTGGACGTTTCATTTGTATTTTCCAAGGCAGTTATTTTCTTAGATTTGTAGCTAGTAGCATACAGCGAATATCATCATATAGTAAGTATAGATTTCGAGCAGAACAGAGGCTGTGTGTGATATCTTTCTAAAACACCTTAATAGCCTACACTCAGCCCTCCAGTTTACGTTTGAAAAGAAAGAAAATGATTCCTTGCCATTTTTAGATGTTTTGGTCGAAAAGTCTAACACTGGATTTCTTACCAGTGTATATCGCAAGCCCACTTTTACCGGTCAGTACATACGCTGGAATTCATTTTGCCCAAAACAACGCAAAGTCAACCTTGTCAAAATATAGTAAGTAGCATTGCGTGACACCTTTCAATGTGTGAGGATTCTACACAATAGACTGCAAAATCTAATCTGATATTATGTTACCACACTTCGCTCTTATTGTTCCTCTTCGCTCGCGGTCGAGCGGAGATTGCAAGTCTGCTGGAGCACAGGCAATGCCCAGAACTTTTCATTCTCAGTCACTCCGCTTATAGTTACTCCGCTAAATGTCACTCAATTGGTTACAGTCACATAAAATTTAGTCCCAAACATGCAAAATTATTCAATTTAGCTCCGTCTACAGTCGCACTTCGCTCTTGGCACAGCTTTTACAGCTTGTGACTATAACTGCAGTCTTCTGTACCCTGACAATTCATAACAGGCTAGTGACTACCATTTTTGAAAAGCGTCTACCGATGTCACCTTTCTGCTCACCCGCGCACTTCAAGTGACCTATACACACTTCATGCGTTGTGTGCTGAAAATTAAACCGCGGGTAAAGAATGGGCATTAAAGCCAAACAAATTCATATCTATATTTCAGCTAAATGATTACCGTGATTATCAAGCATAAAAATATCGTTTGAAAAAGTCACGGTCAGAAGCCTAATTGGAAAATTAATCTGGCCAGTTGCGATCTTTTTCAATATAAAGGAAACATGAGAATGCTGAACCAGTTGTCACGAGAAAGTTTGTGATTAAATAAGCAAAGGTAAAAACTGAAATATAAGTAAAATAAGGAAATCAAAGTTAAAATAAATTCTAAACGCAAGGTGATACGAAGGTTAAAAGCAAAGGTTATGAGGCAAAAACCTGACACATCTGAAGGAAATTAGTAGAGCGAAAGATGATTGTTGTAATATGATTAAAGTTTGATATATCATGATATTTCATTTCAAACTTCACGGAGGACGAACGACGGTAAACAGCATGTATCCTCAAATTTCTCCTTCTAAAACATGAAGCAGTCGAAAGTTTGTTGCATTCAATCAACCTTCGCGGTAATTGCCTGCCACGTCGCCCAAATGCTGATTTTTTTATGCAACAAAGACCTCGAATGAACAGCAAAACAAAATAAGAAAACAACATACACACATTGGTAGAAACAGACCATAACAAAGACTTTGTAAACAGAAAATGGACTTTGCATATTTTGCCAAAACATATAACTTGTCGGCATGAAGGGAAGATATTTTTGAGAGTGGAAAAAGCAATCAGATCGGCCTGGTTTGATACCTGCTTGGAGGCAAAACCAAAGTATTTGTATTCCATGTTTGTGAACAGTGAAACAGAATACTATCCACATGGAAGCATGGAAGACCTTGAGAGAACCCAAACAAAACTGGTCATTTTCAGAGTCAGTAACTGTATAAATTGAAACATACCTCATGATCATATTCAGGTTGGCAGGTAGATGAGAACAAATTGAGCGCGGTGAAATTTACAGAGCAGCTTGAGCTTTCGATAAAAACAGCACCAGCAACATAGAGGTCGAGTTCTGGCATCAATGTTAAGAATATGCTACGGATATATCTCGATATTGAGGAGGATATTTACAAATTGGATAAAAAGAAAACCGTCATAAAACAATAATAAGATCTTTGGTAAAGCAATCGACTTACCTAAATCGTACTTTCAACCAAGCAATGCCATCATTTAATCGCTTTAAAATTATTGTGCTTTATAAATTGTGTGCCACGCAGGTATCATGCAGCATGCACAGAAGAAAAAAAATCTTGCAATAGCTCATGCAAGAAACATGCAAGGGATCCTAGGAGACGGTGCATATATGTATGATGAACGAAAATCAAAAGGCGATTTTATTGAGATTTCGATATATCAACTTTTCAGGGAATTACTAATCCCAACCATTCGAGAAAAGTAGTAAAGACGAAAGACCGCGTACATATATATATGTATGTTTAGAGGCATAGCAGTTGATAATGAACAAAACTCTGTCATCTGTGTTTTTATTGAGTTTTCGATATGCTATTAAAGATGTTTCAGGGAGCTACTAAGGAAGATCAAAATAGCGATCAAGTGTGGGTGCCAGCCAGGACGTAGGGCATGCTGTCCCCTACAAGAGGAGGCATAAAGCACTACTATTCCGAACCAATCTTTGAAGCTTGGAAAAGTGAGTATTGGAGCTCTGAGCTAGACACTGTTTTGGCGTTTTCTCTGAAGTACGTGTTATCATACCCAAAATAAAGTGGATATTCACATTGCCGCAAAACCAACCTGCACGACTTTAATAGCAAACACAACTTTCCCTAAAAGCACTATTGCTGATAAAAACTTCAAGAACAGCTATTTGGGGTCAGCAGTAAAAATTAACCTTGTGTAACAACAACCAAGACAAGTATCGATTCAGAAAAACCACAGCTTACAACGAAATATGAAAGATGACTCGCTTCATTTTATGATTTGACCAACAGCACTTCAAAGATTAAAACTCACAAAGAGGCTCTTTGTTTAGAGCAAAGATGGACGAGTTAAATTCGCGAAAACCATCACGTGCGATTAATTAACGCTAAAAGGTTTCCCAAAAAGTGATATATTGTCACTGTAGTAAGCTCAAAAGAATTGGTACGAAAATATTTTATTCGACACATGCAAGTTCTCATCTCCACCGCAAAGCGTTGAGATTAAAGACATTTTCAATTAATTTAAGGCGTGGTTTGCGAATGTTAATAAGACAGAAATGTTTTTCCGACTCATAAACCACTTAACTTACTTCAAAACATGCTTGTCAGCGAGACGAACAAGCAAAGGCCATGCGTGTCGAATTCTCAATACTATTGCGCATGCTCTACTCTGCAAAAACGGGGGTGATTGGTTCACCAACAAAGTTGATTGCTGGCCTATGTAATATATAGATCAAATCGTGTATGGAACATTTCTCGTTGAAAAACAAGTCGAGAGCTACACCACAAAACAACTGTCATACATAAGCTATTTGATCCTGAAACAATCTCTGCCAACAATATCTTGAATAATAGTCTGCTTTTCCAATTTAGTTGCCAATCCATGAGCATTATGATTGACTTAACAGAGCCTGTCTGATAAACAGTAAAGCATAGACTTATTTTTGACACAATAATTCTGCTGGAAACCGCTACAGCATGGCTTTAAGTCACTACAACTTCGATCACCAGCAAACCATGATCGTAAACAGCTTCATGAGCCAAGGCTACCACTCACTAAGTAAAAAGCAGGTTACAAAAGTGTGTCAAAGACTTAACAAAGAAAGGACCTTGCTTCCGTTTGGTTCTCTGACGCAGGCATGGGTCAAAGAAGGTCTGGTAGCCAGCTTTCGAAGAGGGCGATCTGAGGGTTTATTTTTTGATGATACCGTCGGTTTTGGATAACAACTGAAAAGTTTGATAAATTGATGTTAAGAAGCCCTTTTGATTCAATGAATCCTTCGACCAAATCTATGAAACTATCAAGCAATGGTATCTCGTCACAAGCGTCCCAAGTCACCTGTTTTTAATACCTGTAAACCTGCGATTTTGTTGCAAGAAAACAAGATCCAAATTTGCGTCAAAAATCACAAGTTTGTGCAAACTCAAACCTCACTGGTTTCTTATTCACTGAGATTTTAACGCGGGTAAACTTTGAAATTCTCTTCTTTGCATAAAAACCAGCAGGTGACAAGCATCAATTTATAGGACCGAGGCTGGTTCTTTCAAAGACAAAATGAGGTCGATGAATGAGAAATCGATTTCTGAAAACATGAAATTTACAGGGGGAAGGTTGTTATAGGATATAACCTCTTTTACACGATAAACCTCTCAATCATCAATTTTTTCCGTATAACGGGAGATTGGTATTTGGCACTGATTAAGGATGTCGAGACATCAAAGCCTTTACAGCCCACATCTGAGCCAGAGTTAAGCTTCCTGACTATCAGAAATATGGAGTAGCACACGTTTGTACTGAAAAGCAGTTCTGAAGGCAACTCATGAACAGGTTCTCGGCCTTGTAAAAAGTTCGGGATGGAAACTGTTCGCAAACATACACAGTAATCGGAAATTAATAGAAATAAGTATGACTTTCATCACAAATAATGATAGCTTTTGTCACAAGGACACATTATGGGGGCCTAATACCAAATTCAAATTCAACTAAAAAGTATGACAAGGAAACCTTTCCGTGGAAGCTAGAAAAATTTCACTGCAAACTTCTTAAAAATTTCAGATTTCGAATATCAAAAGCCACCAAAAAGGATTTTCAAATAAGAGCTAGGCCTGTTGTTAGTAAAACTATCCTACAATAAATCATTAAGATTTCTGCAAAGGACAGTTCTCGGATAAGCAATTCAAAGCAACGTGGATCGTGGATATTTCAATAAGCATCCTACCTGATAATGCATAGCGTTTCAACTGGATATCCGAGTAGAAATGAGGTCAATTCCTTCCATTCACAAAATAACCCATATAGTAGCGGACATGTAGAATGGATCAGTTGTATAGGAAGCATGTATAACGGATCAGTATAAATCCACCAACGGAAAAAAGCCGGAGTGAAAAGAATAAAAGGTGGCTTTTTCCCTGCATTGGAACAGTGCAGTAAAAGCTAGCTTGCTTTGATGCCAACCTTTACAGAACGAATCCGAAAACAATTCGTTGAGCAAACAGTCGCTAAATTTAATCACTTGATGTAAATGGACAACATTCGTTTGTTTGATCGATAATCACTTCTTTACATCGCAAAGAAGTGCGAAATTCATATGAGAAGAATGTTTAACTCAATATTTTTAAGCTGTTTAGTTTGAACCAAGGAGACCAACTCAGCGGGATGCTTTTCATATCGATTCACAACAAGGAGCCAAATGCCAGACTCACGTCTCAAAAGAGCACCAGTTTCATTCACAACGTTGAATTTAGAATGACAAAACCTTTAACACGAGGCTTCATTTTGAAAGGTGTTTCGAAGTTTTTTGTTAATTAAGGCACCCTTCGGCAAGGCAGAATGAAAACACTTAAATATTCTTACATTTCATATGGAAAACTGCCATTGCCAGATTCATGCGCATCAATGACAGCAGCAACAACAAAATTGTTAAAACACAAACAGAAATACCAGGATGATATCGCTTGGATAACACCGCTTGGTCAAAAAGGTCTTAGAGAATATTCGGGCTTATCGTCCTTCCCGCCCGTATTTACCAGCAGCGAAGGTATGGTTCATAGAGAAAAAAATCACGGAAAAATAAATAATTTGATACATTTTGAGACTATGGCAGCCTTTCCACTATGGCAGCCATTCCACTAGCCCGGGCTAAAACAAAAACGGGTTAAAAGTTATCCGTTTCTGCGTCGCGTTCCCACTAACCCACTTGACAGACGGATAAGTTTAAAAACGGGTCCCCACGTGGATCAGTTTTCACCCGGGTATCTTTAAACCCACCTGTGGACTAGTGGGGACGCCAAAGCCGGGTAACTTTTGATCAACTTACAACAACAACAACACTTACAACAACAAAACTCAAGGACTATTGTTGTGAATACTGATTCTCTCATAGCTTGGCATGTTTTGGTTTCTGTTTATAATAATATAAATCTAACTTACCTGAAGTGTTGTGGGCCAACGACACATTTTAAGCCTGGGTTTATTTTAACCTAGCTTAGTGGAAACGATCAAAAACGAGCGAGCAACAAACGAGCTCAAATCAAAACGAGCTCAAGGCAAACTAGCGTTCCAATTAACTTACTTACATTTTAACCCGTTTTAACCCATTTTAACGGATTGAGATATTCCTGAGATGCACATATTTTTGTAAACCAGCCACATGCTTCTAGGTAGTAATGTCATGCATATGCTTAGAACTGGCATAAATGGAAAAATAACAATAAATAGGTGTTAACGCCCTCACAGGACCAGGTACTCGAAAGAGAAAGACTCCCATGCACGCACGATAAACCATTGGATTTTACCCCTTTCATAGAAACAAAAAAACATTAAACATGACAAAAATTCGACTCACCAAGCCTGGATAAGTTCCACTACTTCAGTGTGAGTCTTTCCACCAATTAGATTCCCGTTTATTGATACAATTCGATCTCCTAGAGGCAAGGAGTAACAGTTCAATGGTCTGAAGAAAAAATAACATTGAGAAATGAACTGCTCCCTCATAATTAACGATCATGAAGGACATTTCTACTGAGGGTTATTCAAAAAATAGCAGCTGTGATTTTCTGGTGATGAAAATCAACAATGTTTTAAATTAAACCGTATTTAAATTACACCGTATTTACAATACATGCATTTATTTTTAAAAGATAAATGTCTAGCATCATTCGCGAATTTTGCTTCAACTTTTCTCGTTAAAATTTTCGATCCTCTCTACATGAGAGTAGCACAAAGTCCTGCAAAATTTCTGTAACTCAATGAATGGCAGTTCTACGGGCCCTTTAACCTGTGGAAATAGGTTCTATATCTTAAATGAACAAGTCAACCAAAGCCCTCGAATAACGCAGCCTTGAACGTCCTGGTTTTAATAAAAAACTAATCAACAAGTGTTCAAAAGGGTTGACATTGTCGTAACCATAAATTAAAGTTTAGCCTAAAAATTTTGCTTGATAAAATATAAAGTAAACAAATTTGATTGTTTGACGTGTTAAAAAGCCAAGCAGACATTGCCGTGCTCATTAAATGGGCCTTCTATTTGCACAGGTTAAACAATGCAGGTTAGTGCATTGGATTTGATAAGAATAACGACCAGTATACCAGAGCCAACGACGTGGGTGTCGTCGTCTGCTGGTAACTGTTTTGTAATTCAAAGCAAATGTTTGCTATATCACATTTACCGAGACCAAAAAGCCATTTCTTTTGAAAGGGCGAGGCACTGTTTTCATCAGCCAAGCTGGAAAAAGTAGGGCATGGAAAGCTTAACAGAGGGAAGAGCTCATAGAAGGTTGATGACTTATATTCGAGCCCAGTGGTGCGGCACTGTTTCAGGTTTTGTAGTCCGCATGTCTACGGCCAGTCCAGATGAGTGCACGACCCCCCCTTCTCCCTCCTTTGGAAGTATACAGCAATCAATTCAAAAAATGAAATCGATCCTTCCATGGGATCGATAGAGGAATCGATCCTTTCATGAGTAACAACGACTCACCAAGCCTGGTTAACTTTTGTTAAAGCCCCTATTTTTCCTTGGTAGGTCATAAAGTTTTCTATCAAAAAGCGATTAACCCTGAGCCATTTAATGTCCCGAAACACACCTGTTGCCAAGCATTTCCAACCAAATTCATCATCAGTAACAAACTGGAAGCTAATCAAGTAGCTTGAACATTTTGCAAAAACATTACTCAAAGCAAGAGTCGCCAGTAGACGCTGCATTACTTAAATGTGATATTAATTATGAGAAGCAAAATCAACTTCAATCTTTCATATGAGAATTCTTTGAATTACCAGCAATGCAAAGTGACCAGCTTCAAATTCCTCATTTATTTAAACCATTAGTTAATCTGTATGACCTAACATCTAGAAACTCGACCCATACACAAACAACTCGGTAAAAACAAAGTTCCGAGAAACGTAAAAAAAAGATCACATACTGGGATGGATTTTAATAAATTTCTCGGAGGGAGTTTACCAAAACAATTTCAATGTAACTTTTAACATAATCTTTTTTGAGAACGCTCGTAATTAAATCTCTATTCTCTACTTTTATCAGAACAACCTCCATTTCGACAACCTCTATTTTGACGACCTCAATTTCGACAACCTCTTTTTCGTCAACCTCAATTTCAACTCCCTCTATTTCGAAAACTTCTATTATGACAACCTCATTTTCGATAACTTTTTTTGCAAGCCTCTTTATCCAGGGGTCCATACGTAAAATAATCTCCTGTCTCATTTCCCGCAAAACCATTAAGGCTATTGCCATTTTTGCATCTATATCACTTGTTGCTTTAAAAATTCTAGCTTGCAAGTAATTTTCTAAAAAAATTTTAACAGTCTCTTTAATTCTTTTTCTACGATTTAAACACAGTAGAGTCAATGCCTTAAAGCTGCCCATTCGCCCTTTGCACTACCTTAAAAAACCCCTCTGGCCATCGCCTCTGGCCATCGCCTCTGGCCGTCGCCTCTGGCCGTCGCCTCTGGCCGTCGCCTCTGAACGTCGCCTATGGCCGTTACCTCTGGCTGCTTCTGTGGTTTTTAAGGGCCTTTACTGAGGTTAACTGCCTTGGCATATCATAATATCTTGCAAAGTTCTCATACCTCTCAGCTTACATGAACCTTTCCATCATCTTTCTAGAGAGGGTTTCAGGGGGAAACCCAAATCTCGACAGTATCTTTGATCAGCCATATCAAGGTTCTAATTTTCACACAAGGTTACACAAAATCAACGCAAAAGAACACGTTAGAGAAAACCGTATTACCAGTCGATTGGCCTGGTACAGCAGAACGTGAAAAATCTGACAGAACGTGACAAATCTACAGTAGCCTTTGGAAACCCCACAAAATAACGCCTGTCTGTGCGTTTTAAATCAAGATCAATATCAACAAGGCTGAGACCGAATAAGACTTTATGGAGAAGCGATAAATTGAAATTCCTTAACAAAGCAAGCGAAGTCCTGGACTTAAAATCCGACAAAATATTGGTTAACCTAATTCTCCGCGCCATTACAACATCAAAAGAACTCATTTCAAAAGCGAACCTTATTTTTCCAAGGCAATAGACAAACTGTATCGGTATCAATCATGCATCAACACATGTTAAGGCAATAACGTATAAATGTTAATCAGCATTTACGTAACACCTCTAAACGGTTGGCACAGCAACAAGTTTAAAGCTTTCAACTAAAAGCTTAAAGCTTAAAAACGAAATAGTTCAGCATTTAGGGAAACTAATGCGCTGTCGTTATTAGAAATACTTTTTCAGCCTGAAGCTATCAAAACAGAACAGTTGCTAGAGGGGTGAAGTATCACTTTATGCTTTCGTCTTATGCTCTCATAAATCTTATTCACAATTATGCTTTCGTCTAATGCACAAAAAGCTACGCTATTCAAGGTCCAACTGAAAGGAATTTGTGTTCAAAGTTAATGAAAAGAAACGAGTACGAAGGCTCAAACGTTGCACGGAAATGAAACATACATATATATGGTCTTTTTCGTTAACATCTTTAAACAATAATGACACAAAAAGATTTTGCGATGACCAATGCTCACCTTCACACAACCCGGCCGACTCAGCAGCACCTCCAGGGGCAACATTCTTTACAAAAAAGGTATCCAGAGGTTCTGGTTTCTCATCCGTCACATCTTCGTTCGTTTCAAAATCACTCCAGCAGTTGTCTTGATCATCATCATCATCGTCGTCTCCCTTAAAAGATAAGAAGCTAGTTGAAGACTCAGAATTCAAGACGTTTTCCAAGATAGGAATCAGTACTAATTTACTGAAACCAACCAGGTAATTTTCATTTGGCCAAAGCCTTCTAATCGATGGTTAATCTGACTTGTCAGATTTTAGTTAACTCTCGGCAGATCGTTTAATTTCCAGCCTTTTATTTCCAGCAACAATTCAAAGCCGTTTTCCAAGGCCATTTTTTCTTGACCTGCTCCAAAAACCCATTCTAACATTCGTCAAAGATCATAAGAGATCACATGTTACGCGATCTCCGGTTATTCCACGGCTTTTCGCAAGTCCCGTCGTAGAACCTATTATCTATTGGCTGGACCTTCAGCATAGAAGAAATATAGATTCCGTCCTGGCATAACACTATGACTAAAGGCCATCGCCGTTTGTCTATGCGTCTACGACTTTTCTACTTACTTGCTTATCATTCTACGTAACGTTCATTAGAAAGAGCAGTATCTCTGGGGCGTGGCATTTCCTTTCAAAACATTGGTTAATACTTCCAGTAACTTAAGTAAAATGAAAACAGAAGAGTGAAAAATTAATTTACGTACACACCCCAATTACGGCTATTTCAGACAAATTATTTTGTCGAATGACAAGGAAACGTTGTTAACTTGAATTTGCACAAACAAAAGTGACGGGGAGAGCATCTTAACATCAATTTGGCAAAAGGGGGTTCTCGCATACACAACCCTGAGCGAAGAAATTTCTTGAAACAGAAATATCATCTTCTAAGTTCATCATGTCTTAATGACTTATGAGGATAGTCCATTACTCTTGTTCTCATATAAAGTAAAATAATATTTAACTTTATTCTAACTAACAATTTTGAATTTCTGAATTCAAATTCTGAATGGAGCCCTAACAAGCCTCCAATCTTGATTTGTATCTTAACTGTCATATTCAAGGTAGGCAGCTTGCTTAAACTGAAAGCAAAGATAAAATTCTTTTCTCTTTGCCATGGCCCATTCATAGCACTTGATGTCATATTTTTGGGGCATTTCTATTAATTTGGGAGATGCGTCATACCTCAAACATGGAAGTTATGTTTGAGTGAAAGGGATTAGACAACCGTAAAGAAGTATGCTTGATCAACAATCAGTCAGGCTCTATCAGGTCATGTTTACCTATGGCAACTGACCTTCAAGGTGCAACGAGAAAGCAGCCTAACTATCTTGATGACGTTGGATTGACGACGAAGTTAGACGTACCTCAATTACATTAAATTGCAATCAAGAAAGAGCCAATACGGCATATAAAGGCCAGGCACGTGACAACTTACCCCTTTGTAAACACAAGAAGGCGGGTAAACAACAAAATATCTTAATGTAAAACCATATCCATCGGCATCACGTGGAACGTTGATTGTCCTCGGCCCAGTCCAGTTGCGTGATCCAGTGCTAGGACGCTGAACTGGCTTTGATTGAGTCTGCATTGAAATGGGATGCACCTAGAAAAACAAGAGAGCATTTCAGAAAAATGTACGTTGAGGTTTAAAGCAGCAGGTGGCAATGGGATGACATTTGATACCAGACAATAAAAATGAGAATATCGCAAAGGACTGAAATTCATATCAAGGACTTAGCTTTGGACTTAGCTTAAACGGTTCTGATTTTTTAAAATGCTGTTTTAAAATTGAGCGGTTTTAAAACTTTTTCAGTTCTGAAAATAATAAAGATCCCAGGGAAAATCAGGGGACGCACCGAAGGGGACCCTGGGGGCATGGCCTAATACGTTAAAGCAGCATGCATATTCAGGAGGATAAATTTCATGAGGATGTTATTTTCTACTGTATGATCCTTCTGGTTTGAAATTCAAAGCGCGACCCCTGTTTGCCATTCTTGTCATTCAGGCACTGTTACATTTGAGAGCTATAAGAATTGCGATACCGCCATCCAGATATACGTAAATGACAAACATTATTTATCTATATAACCACACTCAAAGTAGAATCCTTCAATTAAGGCGTAGAAAGACCACTTGTACCAGAAGAGAGCAATATACTAGCAATGTACATTGCACATATCGAGAGAAGCATCAGTCAAATTGTCACAGGAAAGTACATATAAAATTGATTATATATATATTGTATGAAACATTAAATGGAAGAAGATTTAATCTGCTGCTAGAAAGAGACAATGCAAAAAACAAACCGAAGAGACCTGATCAGAGAAAAACAAACTAAAGAGACCTGATGCAAAAAAAAGAAGACAGAAGATAAATCGAGTGTCTAAAATATCTTTTCAAAAACTGATACGGCTTTGAGATAGGTTTTATGATTTACTTCTAACGTTCCAGTGAGACGAGAACAAAGGCCCATTAAACCAGTTACTTTTTCTCTCCAGCCATAGATATAAAGCTTCTTTACTGCAATGTTAAGTTCTTCAAGCTGATATTTTGCTCTTCCAGACAGATTTATACTAGACTAATTTTAGTCTTATTTGACTGAATAAGTTAGCCAATTGTGGTGAAAACTCAAATATGCCAATATATGAAGAGAGATTAGTTAGTAATTCTAATTCGTTGTTATTTACTATTCAACAAAATACTGTAAAAAGACCTCATTTATTACTATAAAAAAACAAAATAAGACATCTCCACAAATAAACACAATTATATTCATTGAAGGCCAACTGTCAGTTCGATAATATACGTTAATATCTTCAAGGAGCTAAAAAAGCCTACGGCACATATTTTGCTGTAAATTGAATTTATATTCTGATTACGCAATCACAGCCTGGTGGCAAAGAAAAGAGGGTTAGTCATGCTTTAGTAAATATTCTTCGGGTACTTGAAATGAATAATCTGAATTTTGACCACACATGAGGTAAGTGAGCCTTTCATGCTGAAAGAAAATTTCTAGAAAGAAACAACGGACACAGATGGAGGTGACAGCAAAGAAAGTGACAAAATAGTTAAGAAAATCAACCAAATAATATGGGAGATTCAGACAGAGCAGACGCTTTATACTGAAGATAGAAAGGTGGTTTCTTGTGCTGTGCATAAACGAACAGGTGAAAGGCAAAGAAACTTTAACAGTTCAGAAGGTAAGATATTCATTTTAAAGCCCACGATTTGTGTCTCGACATGAGAAATGGTATGAGCTGTGATGCGCTAAACCATAAAAACAATATAACTATGCGTTCAACATTTGCATGAAATCTAAATGCAAGCATTATATTAAGTAGATAGAAAGGTTTTTATAGCAAATAAAAGTGATGAACGAACTCGCCATATACAGATAATCATGAAGAAATGGAGCCCAAAGGTTTTTAAAGCAAATAAAAGTGATGAACGAACTCGCCATATACAGATAATCATGAAGAAATGGAGCCCAATGTTTAGGCAAGAAAACCTATTCAAATGCCTTCAAAAAGCAAGGCATGCGCACAACATGGGTTATAATAATATGGTTATGACTGATGTAAATAGCAAAACTCGCTGTTACAGTCGATAGACACGAAACAGAAAACCGTTTTAAATCGATTTTATTCTAAAGGAAGATCTGCCTTTTGAGATAAAAAAATAATACAGTATGATTCTGATAATTCGAACTGATATAACTCAGACATTCATTATTTCGAATTGCCTCTCCTCGCATTCTCCTTTATTCTTCCCCACTTTCAGCCCTGATACCATGATAAACGGTCGATTAATCGAACCCTATTTTTATCCCTTTAAGGCCATTTTCTTCCGATAGCTCCATTATTTCTTTGGATGAAAGGCAAATAACAACAATCACTGATCTCTATAATCACTAAGTAATAATTTGCTCCAACAGTCGTTAGCTCGCCTCACTTGAAGGGTTTAGTTTTCGAATTATACTATCCAGTTTATAGATTGTAATTTCATTGCCAGATATTCTTAAATTAACATTGAGAAGTATCATTGAAGTAAATTAAGAGAAGCATCAAGACACCGGTAGCAAGCAAACAAGAAAAAAGAAATAAAATTAGCACATCGACTGCTAAAAATCTTCTTCTGATTCAAGTGTGTGTGTGTATGTGTGGGGGAGGGGGGGGGTTACGTAAAATTGTTTGTCCTTAATGTTGGCTCCATCTTAAGGGAAAATTAATGACTATTGTTCAGTAGTGGTGTCGTAGAGGGGGGCTTGAGGGCTTAGGGAGCGCCTGTTGTTAAAATTCAGAGATATTTTGGAAGGGCTCAGACCCCCCTCCGCCAAATGAAACAAGCCAGTATATGTGTGGTTTGGCAAATTCATTACTTGGCAATGGGAAATAGCCCTGTATTTTGCTACTGATTTTCCATTAATGAGCAACTTGCTATCAGTCTTTCTGATTCGGTGATTAATTTGAATGATTTCATAACACACCAGACAATCTTTAGTATAAATGGAAGTAGATAGGATGTGACAATGGATGTTGTCTTGGGTGTGGCATTGGGTGTGGCTTCTAGAAGTTGACTAAAGCACAGCCAACCTTCCGAACTTACTAGGGCTGCATCCTTACTATTGTTGTGTCGGGTATTCAAACTACATAAAACGTGAACCCTTGAACTGCCTGGAGCTATCTATACGTATCTTACATATGCCTGTAGCTTATAATAAGAACACAACCCAATAAATAGTTAAGGATATGAGTAATACTACAGTAAGGTGGATGACACTGGTGTATTGGTGTCATTCTATCAGATTATTAGGAAAATTAAGGCTTTATATCACTTAGAATTAACAATATATCAAGAATCATTTACGGCTTCCTTCAAATATCAAAGAACGTTTTAAGCCTTTACAATTTCGAATGTTCTTATAGAAAATATATGTATATTAAGGCTTTAAATGTTTGGTACAATAATACAAAGAACCAATACAGAGAACGGCACCCTCTTTATCCGACAGTGTGCTTGCGGCACACTTTGGTGGCGTCTTTTTCCCAGAATGAGAAACCATGACAAGAGAAGCAAAGCCAGAAGGAGATCAACGGTTATCAACTGTAATGCAGAATGCTGGGGTTGGCCTGATCAGTGGTATTTTTTGTAAGACGTTAAATGCTATCTAGGCGTTGTGGCAGCGAGAGGACGCGGTAAAATATCAACATGAGCTATATCTTCCCACGATATCAGCAACCAATTACATAGTATCATCGTGAATAGATCTACAATCCCTGCCAAAAGCATTGAAATGTTTTAAACGTTTCCAGCTGTAAGATCCAGAAATATCCCCCTCTCACCAAAAAACAGTGTTGGTTGAAAAGCCAACTCAACACATCCGATAAAGCTTCATTGAATGAACTTTTTAGCTCTGAAACTCGTGCTGTTCAACCATGTTTCAAGGGGGAGGAGGTGCCGCTGAAAATATGGAAACATTTTAGCGCAGTGTCCAAAGACTTTTGGCAGGCATGATAGATAACAGAGGATAGAAGTGACAAGAGAAGATTAATCTAATTTCTAGGGTGTTAAACTAAATTTAGTTTCTATTAGTATGAGGTGGGTATGATATGCTTTGACAAATGAAGCACTGAACTCGGAACGCTGGGATGACGAAAGTGCAAGGGCGCTTCAGGCGTCATATAAATTTCCATGTCAAGGACACATTCATGAGCCGGCAAATTTGGCCCCCTTGTACCTTCTATCAAAAGAGGCATCACTCCCGGCCCTGCCCATTCTGTGTTTCTGACACAACTCCAAAACGATGCACCTTGCAACAGCTTTTTATATAGGCCTTAAGAAAAATTCAAAATGTGATGTAAGCTTCTATAAGGTCTTAATTTAGCTACTGCACATCGATATGAGTGTTTCATGAAGACAAAATAAGATAACAAGTAACGGGTGTTATAAATAGCATAGAAAGATAGCACCTTGCGTTTTGAAGAACTATACATAAAAGATATCTTTGTTTCTATATAACGATATCTATGCATTTAACGTGGAATATCTACCTGTGGGTTAATCCTTTGAGCTCCAGTCACTAATATACTTTTTTCTGTATTGACTTAAGAAAATAGGAACTGTACTAAAAATTGTGGGCATTAATCAGTCAAATGCTAGTATTACGCAAATCTCAACAAAATCAACTTTTATTATCATTATTTATATTTTATCATTACAAGGATTTTTATGAAGTATTAAAGTTTTCTATTCATAAACTATAACATGAAGTAACAACAAGCAACCACATTGTTCTCTAAAAGGCTTTACTCTGTTAATTACAAACTTTTGTTTTCTCTATTGATAATCTCTGCATTCGTTTCTAGTAAAAGACTTTTAACAAGATCCCGAGATCGATAGTGTCTGTCGATTTTATTTCACATGTTAAAAAGATTAGATCATTTTAGGCAATCGTCAATATTCCACCTAGTTCCCCATGCTGCTTACATGTAGGAGCTTTGGCAAATGCCTGATTAAATCTTCTTTTTGATTTCTACAAACAGGTAACATTCTTCAAAGCAACCAACCCTCACAGAGTCATTGGTGTGAAACCAGTCAAGCGCAGAGGTATGGCGCCTAGTTTCAATTTGATACTTGAATAATTCATCACTGAAAAAACGAAAATCGTATAAACTGATTTTAATTGAAAATTTCAGGTACCTTATTGTTGGTCCAAATTTACATAGATTTACGCAGGTAACATTAAAGAGCAGGGATATAATCAACGCTTATGGTTATATTCCACCACAAGAACAGTGGATTCTGTTATAGCTGGTAGTGTCGTTTAGGTAACAAAGAGCACCGGAGGGAGCCTCAGCAAGTTTCACTTGGGACAGGGGTTCTTGCGTCGATTCTTTCGATCCTGACTATTTACTCCATTATGACTTTTGAAGAAGCTTTGCCATGTCTCTAAAAACCGATGGAAAAATGTAGGGGTGTAGTGCTAGGGGGGCTCAGGGGGGCTCATAGGGGCTAATGGGGGCTGAGCTGCTCCTGCTGATGCCAAAAATTGGAAAAATTTTGTTTTAATAACATTGTGTGCAAGAGCCCCCCCTTTTTATTCTAATAGCACTACACCACTGGACAAATGATGGACCATCTTGGAGTTCGCGACGCCATGATGGAATTATATTGTTCTATGGTTAGTTCCAATCCCTCAGGTGGGGCAAACCGGTGAATCATTCATGGTGACAGATAGAGGCCGCTCTACTAGTGTGGCATACTCCTACAGCAAAAACAGGTCTCTTCCTTAACAGTTACCATACGCAGTATGGCAGTTTTGTTAGGTGTTGTACAGCTACCCATGGCAGTCTTGAGAGTGACGTATGAGACCTTAGTCAAGCAAAAAGTGTACTAAGGATGATAAGCAGGTTCAAAAAAGAGTTACGAGCTAATATAATGGAAAGGAAAATTTAATTTACGTAAAATAACTAACCTTCGAACGGAAAGGTTTTCTAGACCCTCCGTTTTTACATAAAACAAACTTTTCCGACTGATATCAATTTAAACTGTTGAATGGTAGTTAGATGTACAGTTAAGAAAAATAAAATTCCGGTTACCGTTCGGTTAAGAATGTGAAGGCGTGTGAGCGAAGCCGGAACGACTTAGGTTTAGGGCTATTCTCTCCATAAAAAATGCAAGGAATGACGAAGTCTAAGTTGTTTGAGAATTCATAAGAACATTACAATCGAAAATTATTTTCACTGTTACTTTTAACAGGAAGAAAACAAAAAAGGATAAACTTAAATAAAGAATCCAAATGAAACAGCCACTGAATATCACTTAAGATACTTGGAGAGGGGTTTTCTGACTTGGACAATTTATTGATATAATACATTGATAACCGTATTTTTTAGCTTTTTTAAATATATATCTTCTTTGTACAGGGCGAATATATTCAATTAAGAGTTCCTACAGCGGACAATTGACAGATAAACATGCTTATTTGTTTATTGGTGATTAATATAAATTTAGGTAGCTTCATATAGAAAGAATATTTTATTATTAAAATAAACATTCTTTACATAGTATTTGTCACAAAGTAATTTCGTGCAGTGTCAATGATATGAAGCACAGAAATCTACCGCGAATGCAGGGCAATAAAATCAGTCTGGAATTAAAAGCTTGAACGAGATTTCCATGAAAGCAACCTTAAATCCGGCAAAAGGATCGGGAATAAAGCAGATGCGGAAATTCGTCTTAAATGGGAGTGACACTTAAGATTTTATACAATGCGATTACGACGTTACAACATTCATTGGTTTGGACGAAATATCTCATGGCAAGCTAGGGTTTTCCTAACCACATTTGCTTTTAAACCAATCGCATTCTGTTCAAGTTTAAAGGTTTGAATAGCCTTCGCGGGAATTTTTATTACAACCACCAAACAAAACACTGCATGAAATCGATTTCAATGCAAATATTTGTTCTTTAAAAATAGCATACATCAAAGGACAGAGAGGCGACAAAAATAAATGCCCTGCACTAGACAACATGTTTTTTGAACGAACATGATGTAATGTCTGAAACGATCCTTGGGCACTGCCAGATTCTGGTAGCTAAAAAAGCAATGTTCTTCCTATTCCGCGAAGGGGGGGGGGGGATGCAACACGGGTAGGGGGCTGATCCAGGCCTTCCGTGTCAAGTGCCTGCAACCAGTATCAATGGTAATATTTCATGTAGAGTTGGTTGTCTTGCGGTAGACATCAATCAATTACAAAATCGTCTGCAAGATGCAGACTTGCAAATTCAAATCATTATATTGATGCCATGAGTCTCCATGCATCCATAGTCAGTCTTTAAAGAATTATTACTATTAATAATTACATCACATATGCAATACTTATGAATTCTTAAAAAAGACTGTTATTCTGATGGTCCAGAGCATCCTAGCCTAATGGTTGTCTTCTTCTACCGATCATTAGACTGCCCCAAGCCATCCCAGAAAAATTGGACAAATAATGCTGACAAATGCAACAAGAAGTGCCAAGTTAGAGTAGTCCAATTTCATGCTCAGCAAAGCTATTATACTATGCTAATACTGGGATAATTAAGGGGTAAACCACACTGCAAAAATCTTGTACTCCTTAGCAAAAATCATTGTGTTTTTGGAAAAAAATCCCTAAAAATCCTATTGATTAGAAAAATCTTGTATGATGTTTGGATTTAGAGAATTTGATTAATGTTTTTTGAGTCACAGTATTGAATGCTGGTTGTTTGTTTTGTTCCTTGACAATATGTTGTTAAGTGTCTGCTTGAAATAAGCCTTGAACTAACAAAATGCCAATGATAATTTGATACATCTTAGGACCTAGCAACCTCCCAAGCCAGCTCCCTGAGAGCTTTAATCCCTTCTTTGTGTCATGGAGTCAGATAGGGAATTATTTACCCATCATATATCCTGTGTTGGCTAGAGGCTTTGCTTGAAGGCTTTATATACTGGCCATGACGGTATGGTAGCATAGACAAAGAATGATTTGGGCTTAAACTAGCATGGAGGGGATAAAAGAAACATCATTACTTCAACTGTATATTGGTCATTATCATCAAGTCACGAAAAGTAATGTTTTTGTCAGCTTTCTATGAACAATTAGGCTTGAACATGGGTCCACATTAAGATGAGGTTTTGCTGTGTAAATGAACCTGAGCCTCAAACAAACTGAAATTTTAATGGTTCAAGAAATTTACTAGCATAACTATTTTTTATCACCCCCCCCCCCCTAATCATTAATGAGCCTTTATTGCTTTCAAAAGGTGTTAGACATTAATGAATATCTAATGAGAACATTAGCAATGTTGTATCTATTCATTGTCTCTTAATAATGGTGTGTGCAACACTATTATTAAGACATGAGACAAGTTCACTTTGGCAAAGTGGCATTCAGAGCATAAAGGCACCTATTTTGCCAACATTATTTCATTTTTTTTTAAGAAATGCCAAAACTTTTGTAGGGGTGAGTGGGTTTAGCAAGCAAGCTTGATAAATAAGGACATGTGATTGTAGCATGAACAAACTAAGGGCCTGTTTACACGATGCCACTTGGCCAGGATATCGCGCCTAGACTGGATGTTTTTTTATTTGGGCTTACATGAGAAGCACTGCCGGGGCGGGTTGAAACTTGGCGCCTTTTTGAAAACACATTTCACGCTTTTTTTTAAAATTAGCGCATTCATATTTCAAAATGGCTGCTCAGAGCCTGAAGGTCAAGAAACATTTTACTATCTGCAAAGTAGTTGTTTGTCATGGTTCTCATGTTAAAGGCATGGGCATTGACGCCAATTTTATCCCGGCAAGGCGGGCTATCCCGCCTGTTCCTGTTTACAGGGAGAAAATCAACTCCACCAGACGGGATATCCTGCCTTGCGAATAGGGGATGAAAACATCCCTGTAAGACTGGACAGGATTAAACTCCCATGTAAACGCAAAGTGACAATTGTGTGTGTTTCTATAGGCAGCTGAGGTATCACGGCAAGGCAAGATATCCCTAAGATATCAAGAAAACTATGACTTGAAGAACATGTGATTCAATAATAAGATTGTGATTAATGATAAGAAAATATACTGGTAAAAATGGAAAAGAAAATGAACAACTCTAAATTTATGAAGTACCTTACAGTTTGAGGTCAAAGAAGCAAAGACAGGAAATCTGAGGACAAAATACACTGATTTGTATCAAAAGATAATAACCATAACACTATATGGGGAATCCTCTGCTTGATAAATCTCTTCAAAAATTCAATGCTGTTGCATTCTTTTTTATAAGGACCAGTAAATTGAAGTTCAGACTGGCTGATTTCAATTTTTTCGAAAACCTGAGGCTGGATTGTTCTTAACTTTTTTTTAATTTTTAGGGTGTAAGCAGTGCAATTGCTAGCTATTGTACTCTAGGGAGATGTGATACATCCTTTTTGCTCACAAGTTTACCAAAAAAGGCAATTTGCTGTTTTTTTTTATCACAGGGAATTCAAAACAACAAGACTTAAAAAAAGTCTCCAACACTCCAACTCAACTCTACTAGAATAATTTCTTTACCCTAGTGATGTTACAAGGTTGATGGTGTAAAATAAATAATATGTGTAAAAAATATATATGATGATATAAAGATGAGAAGTCTACAAACATAACAACACACTTGTCGATGTTCTTGTGAAACACAACTTGAACACATGTCTTGTTCTATAGAGACCCCACCATAATTATGTCAAAGTGGTAATATGGCTACCCTCGGTCATAATAACAGCTAATTTTTTCAATAGTTGGTCCCTTTGAACCCTCCAACCACCTCCCCTTCAAAACTCCATCTAGAGGGAACCGGACGAGGTGATGTGAGGCCAATTAAGAACCAATCCTGAGATTTATAGAATCGTTATTTATTGTTAACACAGAACTGATTTCCTTTGAGGAACGACGGTGGAACATTCTGTAAACAAGGTGAAAGACCAGACTAAGCATCATCTCGAGAGACCTGCAAGTCACGTAAGCTGAATTTAGCAGGTATGTATATAATAAAGGAAAATATAGTAAATTACGTGCAAGGCGAAGCCTTCACCACCCATTCCACAATCATAAAGATGACTAGAATTCCAGCTATTTGAATTGTTGAAAGACAACTGAAGGCTAATATACGAAATGACATTCATAATAAACTCACCTCGACCTTTTCAGTTCCAGTTCCCACGCTCTCATTTCTGTAACCTCTTGACATATTTTCGTCTTGAAGATAAACTGTATCTTCTCTGTGTCTACATGCCCAAGTTTATTATTAGCATTCATTCGATTCTGCTTCTGTATCAATCAACCCACGTAGGGATTATCACCCTCCATTTTTCCAACACAGCAGTATGTAAAGGCTACAGATTCCTTTCAATTCAGTTATATATACAGTTAGTGTACAGATATCTGTCTGATTTCTATCTTAGCCCAAATTGAAAAGTGATTTGCGACAAAAACGAGAGCAACAAGACTAAACTAGCAGCGGGTAAAAATGAACTCCACACAGTGACTGACAAAATTCACAGCTTCCAGTGACGATTGGGTTGATAGGCTGTTTATCTCTACCCAGTTGGCACAGTAACTTCCGTAGCTGTCAGGAAGTTGCTAATATATCACGCTACGAACAAAAAACTGGTCAACATCCAACTGAAATGGGCGCGAGTCTGAGTCCGTGCTAAAGGCCTAACCTCCATCCACGTTCAACAGGATCATACCAACCCTGACACGGAAAAATTGTCTCCTTTCACATACAATTTCGAAAAGACGTGTCTCTTGGATGAATAATTCAAGAGCAATATAAGTTCTTTGGCGTATATTTTCTACAGTAAACAGCGATCTTTGCCCTTTGCTTCCAGCGTGACACTGTACACAACTAAACTACTATCTTCTTGGCTGGTACACCGAACGCATGCTTGTGTGTCATATATCTCAAGATGCTGCCGCCTCGGAACCAGCCGTATATTGTTCTAAATTCAATTAGAAATTCCAGTCGTTCAGAAATACCAAATTGTTTTTGTTTCAACTTTTCCATGCTATCTTCAAATTTTGTAAATATATTCTCAAGCGATTTGTAAATTTGTCCATAGTTACGCTTCTCAGGAGGAACAGTTTAAAATGATATTAACTATGACATTTTATTTCGTCCGACAAGTAGTGTATGAATAATTTGACATACGTATAATAGATAAGTTGTAGAATCAACTTAGCCTATATTTTTCTCAATATTTTATTATACCATATACATTTTTTGTTTATAAGAATACAATAAATTTTTTCCTGCGTGGATGTTCTTAAGAATTTTTCGTTTTGAGCCTGAAATTGCTCTTATAAAGTATAATTTTTTCCAAATTTGATATGGTTTTAGGGGAATTGTCTGCTCCTGAATAAAAACCACACTTTTTGAAAAATGAGATATTCCAGCTTTTGTGATTCCCTGTGAAGATCATAGCAAAAAACAGGCAGCTACTGAAAAATGAGCCACAAATAAACGAGCTGAGGCTAGGCAATATTTGTATCATATTCTTAAAAACTGGATGATTCTGTGTCTGAGTATTCTTATAAACAATGTTCTAGTTAAAAAAGAACGCACACTCTTTTTTCAAAAGAACCAGTAAATTTAAGTTCAGGCTGAATGTTCTTAATTTTTTCGAAAATCTGAGGCTGGATTGTTCTTAATTTGTTCTTAATCTAATGGGGTGTAAGCAGTGCGAGTGCTTTTTTTCGCTCTAGGGTGGTGTACAGGCCTCATTTGCCAACAAAATGAGTGACAAATTTGAACATTCACCGAAAAAGCACCCACACATCGCTAAAATCGTCGATTTTGAGAAAAAAACGTTGTTTAAAATTGCATTTTGCAGAAGCTCAGCCTTAGCTTGTTCTTAATTTGCTCTTAACTTTTGACCAATTTTTAGGCTCGTGTTCTTATAAAATTGTTCTTAAAAAAAGAAGAGTCTAATTGTGTTTTGTTGTAAATAAGCAAGAGAAGGACATACTTGTAAAGTATGACACAAAGACTTGGTGATCGAGTTCAGGTGATTTCCACCATCCCAATTTTCTACATTCCATTCTTTCCAGGGGGGATTATCGATGTATTTATTAAAAAAACAGACACAAGAATTATCGATCAAACATGGGGAAAGTTCTTAAATTTATACGTTGAATATAAGCAAAATAATCTAAATGCTTATTCGATTTAATTTGAAAATAATTTGAAAATTACACTATAGAACTGTGTTATTTCTACCTAATTTTCCGAGAAGCATTTTTTTGCACTTAGGTTTAAAAATTCGCTTACCCTGGGTACAAGAAATTAGAAGAAGCGAAAATAATTGGAGTTTTCCTGCCATCTTTCCTTCCCTTTTTCTCGCTTTTGCATCACCTAGTCTGATAGGTTCAGGGGCGTCGTGACCGGGGGGTTTGGGGGTGTCGCAACCCCCCCTCCCCATAAAGCATCTCAAAAGGAAACTTCAGGTAAAATCCACTCGGTGGCAGGAACGCTTTAGGTATTTCAAAGACTTTCATGTCATAGAATCAATAAAGGATCGAGCAAAGATAGTTGCTCTGTTGGTTAAAAATGATATTCCTTGATATGAATAAAAGTAAACAAACTAATGATTCGAAGATTTGAAGATTTTTTGTTGGTACTAAATCTAAAATTCCAGGCCCTCTTTAGGTAAAATTGTATGTTGTGTTCGTTTCCTCTAAAGTTTCTCGGTAGAAGCGTCAACTGCAATTCACTATACGCTGCAGATTTTTTTAACATTCAAAAGGTATGATAAGGTGGAAAGAGAGATCTAGATGGCAGCCATTGCTGCTTGTTACCTAGCGTGTCTGGTACCCAGGGTAACATTCTGGGATCCTGTAGACTCTATCCAAATTTATGACGCTTATGCAAAACTTTTCTGATTTTGATTAGATGTATCCCCCTCCCCCCTACTTATCGTGTATTTATCTGTATTCATTTAAGCTCGATATTAACTGTTTTAACAAGTTTTTCGAGAGTTTCAGTATCATAGTAAATGTTGGTATCATCGGCAAAGAGATAGAATTTCAATTTCTTTGAGACATTAGGCAAGTTATTAATGAAAATTAGAAAAAGAAGAGGTCCAAGTACTGATCCCTGAGGTACACCACAAGCAGCATTCAAACAATCAGAGTTAGTTCCATTATTTGAAACATACTGGGTTCTATTTGAAAGATATGAATCAAACCATCTAAGGGCATTTCCCCTGATACCATAGCATAGCATACTGTGATTGACAGTATCAAAGGCTTTTTGTAAAACAAGAAATATACCACAGTCATATTTTTTATTGTCAAGAGTTGACCTCATGACTTCAGTCATACTAACAAGCGTATGATCAACTGAATGATTTTCCTGGAATCCAAATTGCAAGGGATATATTATTTTGTGTGAGAAGGAAGAACCGCAGGATAGGCTGTCCGCCGGATTCTGTGAATCTTGCAATGAGTGTTGTTATGGAAGATATACAGGAACAAAGCAATACGACGACGAGTATCCAATGTCACAAGATAAAATTTTCAAAATAGATTCAATTTAAAGAATATACTGTTCAATATATTCTTAAGAATAAATAATATATTATTTTGTGGTAGATGAGAAAGGAAGAAAGTCTTCTGTACATTAATCGCTCATACAATTTACTGAATAAAGGTAATAGAGAGATAGGTATGTAATTAGAGGCTATATCAGGATCATCTTTTTTGTAATGGGAGATCACTTTAGCAAGCTTAGGTTTAGAGGGAAAGATGCCTTCAAAAAAAGATTGATTGACGAGTTTGGCTAGGGCTTAAGAGATGTGAGGGCCTAGAATTTTAAATAAGTCATTATGGACACTGTGTGGTCCTACAGATTTTGACAGGTTTAGAATTATTTCCTCGACCTCTATGTAGGTGACAGGAGAAAGAAATATTGAGTTTGGATCTTTATTAGTAATATAGGCGACTTTGATGTTCTTGGCATGCTTCTGGTAATGTTCTCTGCAACTTTTGCAAAAATGCTATTTAGAACATTAAACAATTTAAATGGATCAGAGGTTGTATTTCCGCTTTTGTTTTTGATTTTCTTTATACTACAATCCTTGACAAAATTGTTGTAACACTTGCACAAAGCTGAAGCTTTTTGAAAAATCCCCCCTACCCCCCATTACAATGTTGTTCAATTGGACTGTTTTGATCCTGAAGGTAAACATTTATTTACTGAAAGCTGTATGAAAGTATTGAGAAAATAAATCAACATTGTACGGGGGGAGGGGGTCGAAATTTTTGAAGCGGCAGTGATATTTTGGTAAGGTAGTTTTAGACTTGCTTTGTTTATTCGCATGCTGCAATGGGAAGGCGTTCCAGTTATTTTTGGCAAATATTGTAGAAGCAGTAGAGGCTTTATGGAAATAAGTGATTTAATTCTTGACTTTTTCATATTTTGACTGTTTAAAGAAAAGTAGTTTTTGAAAATAAATCTCTTGAAGCATAAGCCACACGGTATCTGAATTGTTTGTACAGATCATGATCTTTGATCTATCTTTTTTAGTTTTCCTTAAAATGCGATCTCGAATTCTCGCCATTTTTTGGATTCTGCTGTTAATCCATGGTTTGGTTCTAGGTTTTGTTTCTTTTTAATTGGCAAATGTTTTTCAACCAAAGAAGTAACATCTTGAAGAAATTTGGATAGCTTCAGCACCAGACGAGCAATGTAAATAAATCAGATCAGTTTTTCCAAAGTCTTCAACAAATTTTCTTTCATCAAATCTTGAATAATCGTATTTCAGTATATTTGGTTTAGTACACAATAGCTTAACGTTTTTAAAAGAAGAAATTGATGGAAGCGGGTAAATATTCCAGGCAAAATATTCCCACAGGTAATGTTAATACTAACTAAGTTTGTGACTATATATTATCAATAATTGTAGCAGACCCAGCAATGATCACGTTGAACCAGTGGTGGCGCCAGAGGGGGGGCAGGGGGGGCTACAGCCCCCCCGTCGGAGGAGGCTAGCCCCTCCGTCGGAAGATAAATTATGCTTGAATTTTTTTTGTCGGAGCGAATTTTTTAAGTTTTGGCGGAAATAGAAATTTCTAAAAGGACTGTTATCAGAATTCAGGAAGCGTAGAATTGCTCTGTGAAACAATTTTGATTCTTGGACTTGAATTTTCGATATGTAGAAGTGCGTATTCCACCGCTTAGGTCTGTTCCTATAAAGTTACGTTGTGTTCCAGTTTTCCTTAAGTTCAGTTGGTTGCTTTTTATTTAAATTCATACTTTCCAAAGATAGGCCCTACTTGAATTGGCAACGTTTGATGAGTTGTAAAGATTTAGAGTAGTTTTAAGCTTATCTAGAGGCAGCTTTCAAAAAAAATTTCCAGGGACGCCGGAGAAGGGGGGCGCGGGGGGCAAGCGCCCCTCCTGCCCTTTGCTAGGAGGGGCAAGGGAGGGGGCAAACGTGCCCTTAGTAATATGTCAAAAAACGTAGTAAAAAACACGATTACACCATTTTGATAGCATTTTTAGCCAATCTAATGGGTGTAGCCACCAAAATTTTCCCGGGGGAGTACCCCCGGACCCCCCGAATTTTCGGCTCGCAACGCTCGCCTTCGGTCTCCAGTACCCTTACAATTCCTTGTCGCCCCCTAGCCCTATCGTTCTCTAAAAAAATTAGCCCCTCCGTCGGAAGTGCTAGCCCCTTTGTCGGAGGAAACCTAGCGCCACCACTGCGTTGAACCCAGCAATGAGTGTTTCAATGGATAAAAACCTGGCTTAGTTTGAAAATGAAACAAGCAAGATTCAATAACATTGCAATATTGATCTTTCATTTCATTTGTTGTTCGTTTTCTGGGTGTTTTATCCCCGATGCTATCCCAAATCTTCTCTGAATCAGAAGATTATAAATAAGGAAGGAAAGAACTAGGCATTTTTTTGAAAAGGGCTTTTTCTGACTTTCTGAAGAGTGTGGGCCTAAAATTTTTTGGTGCAAGCCCCGGAGCCCCCAGCATTTTATGTGGCTGGTGTGCGATCCATAGTTTCCATTTCCCAAGACAAGACTGAAACTTCTCAAGGACATTGCCCCAAAGGTGAAGACCTGGAGGAGTGTATACTAGTACCCGGACCTCTGCAGTTCGAAGGTCATTGAAATGGCGAAGTTGTGTTGCAAGTAAAGAAGAAGCTGCTGGATATTTAACGTCTTTGTTTGATCAAGCAGACCTTTAACTGTCATGATTAATATAAAGAACCCAACTATTTGCATCCTTTGCTTTTTGATAAATTACGCTTGAAGAAAATTTGATTTTAGCCAAAAAATATTCGAAAAGACATGCCTATGCCAACCGAGACGTCTGCAGCAGACCTTGTTGTGCTCAAATTTGAAAGTGCTGTCGGGCTAGTGCGATCGCTGCCACAGAAAGGTTAGTATGAATATTTACTCCAGTCGTTCTTTTGTTTCCCCAGAGGAAGGTTCAGTGATATCTTTTCTGCATTGTATAGTTCAGAAAAGAAGGCTAACTCAAAGATTTTCCCCTTCCTTTCCATCGATGGTGCATGCTATGTTGTGTATGGTTGTTTTAGACAATTCATAACTTTGATATTTGAGGAGCCTTAATCGTGCTTATTGCATTTTTCAACATTATTGATATGCTTGTCATTTGACTAAGTTTGTAATCATGTTATCACTAAAGTTTTTTAAAAGGTGTTAGTATTTGAATGAAATTAATTTGCTAGAGTCAGGGATAGAAAATTTGTTTTGCCAGTTATTAACAGTTGTCAATTAATCATCTTTTATACTTTTTCAGGGCCTTTTCAACCATCATATAGTGAGGCATCTAAGGTAAAGTCTAAGTCTTTTCTTCAATTTGTCTATTGTGATAAACTTGTAGATTAGGATCACAAATAAATACTCTTAGAATTACTTAAAGCTATCATGTTCTGTAGATCCAAGCATGACAGAGCTGTGTATTCCGCATCAAGCACTATATGACATATAAAAGACTATGAAAACAGTAATTTTCATTGATAATAAACATATTTGTTGTTTACTTAGGATCTCATTGACTTTTCCTCCCAGAATGTCTGATACTCCATCCTGTATCAATGTTTACATTTCCTTACCCCAGTCTGTAGAGTGAGCACATGGACATGTAAAGTCCTTGTAGTGCTTCAAGCCAAAATTTAAATTGCAAACTGACTTTGCTATAACACTTTTATGGGTAACTTCTTTTTTGCAATCTATATGCCTGGTAAAAAGAGGTTTACATGAGAAAAACATGACTAAATAACTGTGCACATGTGAGATCTTGCTTAGACCGACCATACAGTGCAGACCATAAAGGCATTAACTGCTATTTGATACAATTTTAGCCCTTAAAAGTGGCAGGTGCAATAAATTTTTAGAATTGGTAGAACTGTCTAGAAATATTCTAGTTCTGAAAATTGTGGCTCTATGTGCAGAATTTTCTGATTTGTATAGAAGTGCCTTAAAGTGATTAATTGCCCATCTCAAACGATCTAGGAGGGCACTGAGGTGCACATGGGTGATTGTCAGTCTCAAACGTCCAGGCCTGAACTAAGGTTGACCTTTAGTTATATGTTCTAAAGAAATTGTTACTTTTTTGGAAGGTTTATGGTTATTACAAGCAAGCAAAATTTGGACCATGCAAGGGATCTAGACCAGCTTTTTGGGATGTGGTCGGGAGAGCCAAATGGTGAGAGCAATTTTCATTGTTTTTGTAAATTTTTTTGTTACCCAGAAAATAAGTTGCATCTGGATTTTGTAATATCAGGATTCCACTGTAGATTACTTTTATGATTATTTCAGAAGTTTTTAATTTAAACCGCAATCCTGTCAAGTTGCTAAGCCTTTTGAAATAGCATGAAGTAATAGTAACAAAGAAAAAAATATTAAACTCATCTCAAAAACAAATCATTAAGAATTGTTGCTTTCAAAACAAAATAAGGCTTGTGATATTTTGCACTGGGGTATAATTGATAGCATGATGGTACCTGCGATATGTTTGTAGCTGAGGGACACTTTGTTAAAGAAGTGTAAATGTTATGTTTATGAAGTATTTACATCCTGTAAAGCAAATATAATGGTATTGATTCATTTCTTATTCAACAGATGCTAGGTTAACAAATATTTCATTCTTTATATGTCTAGGGATGCTTGGAGTGTTCTTGGTGACATGCCTAAGGAAGAGGCAATGGAAAATTATGTAATTGAAATAAAAAAGGTAAATAAGTTTCAAGTAAAAAGGCAGAACCATTCATATTTCAAGTGAATACATTTACTTTGTTTTTAATATAGGAGGATTATGATACATATTTCTTTTAATGTCAGCTGCAGTCATGTTGAAAAATGCCTTTAGTGCTACAAAACTTCAAATAGCACAAATAATCCAAAACATTGCATATTAAAGTACATTGTGTGTTACTTAAACTGAATATTAACTGTAAGTCAGTGGCCAGAAAAGAAGCAAAATTTTACATGCAAATGCAGGCCAGATTAGAATTTGAAAAGAAGGCTGCATACAATTGGTACCTTGTATGCTCACAACCACATTGATAGACTTGGTATTGAATTGAATGTTGTAGTTTCTCTTCTTTTCTTTGACTCTGAAGAAAATATGTTTTTTCTGTTTTTAGGCTCAACTATAAAAAATTAATGCTTCTTCCTGAGCAATTCAGTGAAGAGTGGTGTTTCAGAATATTTTTAGAATATTGTGTTTTTAGTTTTCTTTTGAACAAATTTTGTAAGCATGCATGCTTGCTTTATATTGTAGCATTTTGAGAAACTTACAGAAATGGAGGGGTTTCAAGAGACTCAGAAAAAGTTTTCAGATGCAATTATTCCATTTTGTGAATTTACTGGTCTTGAAATGCCTGCTGCCATTGCTGAGATAAAAATATATGAAAAGAAAATGGAAGAAAAAAAGAAGTTAAAAGATAAGACACATTTTAATGGCAAGATCAATGGTCAGGTTTTAGATAAAGCAGGCAGAAATGGTAGTGCATTAGTTGAGATAAACGGTTCTAATGTAAAGTTGGTCCAGATGGATGAAAATTGTTCACAGAATGGAAATGAAGAACACAAGGATTCTCAAGATATGGACTCTACTTTTGACAGCAATCAAGTTTCATTTGCCAATAGAACCATAGACAGCAATGAAATGGGTGATTCGCCTCAAGGCAAGCATAGAATAAATTGCTAATATTTTGTTTGGTAATAATTAGCTTCTTTAGGTAACAGTTCAATTTCCTAGTTAGGTTTTAAAGGTCTTTGTTTTAAAAGGTATTTGTCAAAATTGTCCTGGCAGATTGTCCTGATTGTCCTGGCAGATATAAACATTTTAGAAGATAGTTAGAAGACTTGAAATTATACAATGTGATTGGCTCACATATATTTTATTCAATTGTCTCTAAGGGAATGAAAGTAATAACTGTTACTTTACATCTAACAAAGTGGAGAATCACTTAATATCTAGACATATCGTAATATCTTAATTTTAAGTTCTTGGCAGTAACGTTTTTATTAGCCCAATTACCAATTGCAATAGTGAACTTACATTCATGACAGAAGTTGACAAAAAAAGGTAAAGCATGTTGCAAATAAAATAAATTTTCATGTTGTAAATGCCATCAAACATTTTTCTTTATTACCAGCAGTGCAAATGCAAATTTCATCATATGTTGATGCAGAAAGCAGTGATGATGATGTTTATTGCGATTCAGTCAATCCAGATGAGGTATGTTGATAAATTATATCCCTCTACTCTTTTATTATGTTTTCTATTTTTGTTCAGTACTCTTCTTACTATTAATCAGAAACTTCATGAATTACCTCATTTTCTATTTATGTTACTGGGCTATCTGAGAACCCTGTCCCATAGAAAATATTTCTAAAGTATTCCCTGTCCTATTAAAATATAAACATAACCAGAACATGATTTTTCTAAGAAAACTATGTGAAAATTTTCAAATTTCTGCTCCTAAAGACCCTGTCCTATAAAAATTTTCTTTATTTTGATATCCTATTCAAAAATTTTATGGGAAAAAGATGCCCTGCTCCATAGCACATGTCAGGTGAAGTTTGGGAGTGCCACCCCTCCCCAGAGACTTGAGTTACATTTGAGAGTCTGTTATGAAGTAATTCCGTATTTGGGTATTTTCGTATTTTAGAATAACTTTATTTATACTTTTTTCAGAACAATAATATATCTGAAATATTTATGACATTATTTTAAGGACCGTATGTGAAGTAAAGTCAAGAATTTTGTTGAAATTCTTTCTTGACCATAAAATTCATTATTTGAATGCTCTAAGCTTCAAATGATTTTACCGGTAGTTAAAAAGGAAAAATATATTTTTATGGGTTTTTCCTGTTAGGTTACCACCTCAACAGTAAGCACAGTAAATGCCGTTGAAGAATCAGTTTTGGATGATTTTACTCAAGTTACTAGAGATAGTTCCTTACTGAAAACAGAATCTTCATGCGAAATTGACGATGTGAGCTTTGTTGGGAAAAATGTCCAAAGTACACCTATTGTGAAAATGAGACCTCTAGCTGTACTTGGTACAAATGGGAACCATATCGGTGAAAATCTTTCAGCTGGCAGCCATACTGATACGTCAACACTTAGTTCACTATCAGCAGAGCAGGACGCCATTCATACCAATGAAATAAGAAAACCGATGTCTGGAAGACTTGAAGCAGAACTCAAACATGAATTCGAGTCGAAATTTCCTAGCCATAATCGAAGAAGCAAGTTGTCAAGGAGTGGCCATCGAGATTTCAAAGGTGCTGTTGTGGAATCGGAAAAGCAAGAGCAAGGAAGCCATAGACAAAGAGAATTGGTGATAGATGCAAGGGGAAGTAGCCAAACCGACCTCACCAAAAGTGAAAGAGGGAGTAGGCAATCAAGAGAGGAAACTGGCCACCAGCAGTCTATTGGTAAAGCCTTACAATGTCGCTTGAAAAATGTGTTATTTTAAAGGTTGAAACAGAAAACCTAATGATTTTTCAGTGCCATAAAAGCGTGTATTACTAGTTCTGTGTCTTCTATCTAATGACAACTTAAGCCTCGATGTTTTTCAACCTGAAGTTCTTAAGAAAGAAAAATCTTATGATGGTAAAGAAGTGAATATTTTGTATTTTTTAAATGAATGTTTACCAACCATGTGTGTAATGATTCTCAGTAAACAGCCCTTTGGTGATAAAGAACTTCGTGAATTACGGAAACACCGATATCATCTTTAAATTATGAAATATTTCCGGCGCTCATTCCTCATTTTGGGTCGTTTTCAGTTATCAAAAAGAATTTTTCTTGTTCTAGCGGAACCAGCCATGCCAGCAGGGGATCATATTCCTCGCAGACTAAGAAGAGCCAACGCAGATAGCAGCTCGGACTCTAGTGAAAGTGCACGGAGCTCGAGCACGTCAGGAGAAACGATTGGTGAACAAATTGTCAAGGCTTTAGGCCGGCTAGAGCATGATATGAGACTTGTCCTGATGAGGCTTGATTCAATCGAAAACAGAGTTACCTCGGTTACGGAAGCAGTGAGTTAATATGTTTGTTTACTATTTAGCTAATTCAACTAATCAAATCTAATTTTGCAGTATTATAATATGAGTCAGGTAGAATCAGGGAATCGAGAAAGAAGCTTCGAGAAAAAAGGGGATCGAGAAAAAATTTGGATAATGCTGTTGTGCCAAAAAATACTTATGAAAATAATATGGTTTGTTATTTGTTTTGCTATGCGTGAATGGAAGCTCATAACATAGCGTGCAATGTAGACACACAGAAATCTGTTCTTATTATATTTACCAAACATATGTAGGCTAAGGGCGCTTTTTATACACTGTAAGATCGATACTGAAATTAGCAAACAGGCTTGTGATACAGAAACCAGTGATGCAGAAATAATTGTGTGTCTGTCAAAGTCTAGAAAGGCGGATGCGTCTTATACACTGAACGATACGCAGACTTCAGTTTTACTGAGTTTTTTATATCCAATAAATGGTCTTGTACTCATGTCAATCGCAAAACAAAGCAGGAGACAGTATTTAGCTTCCCTGTTTTTCATGCATGGATTATTTTATTTGATCGTGCCTAAACTGTTGCACAAAAACTAGAAATAAGTACCTTGTCATAAACTTCATTTTTAAAATTATTTGTATCGGTTGCAGGTAAATCGTAGGCCTTGGTGGGCTTCTTATCTTCCGTCTCGCCGTTTCATGTTCTTATTCCTATGGCCTTTCATCGTCAATATCGTGTTCTTATATTTAAGAAGGTGAATTTTTTCATATTACCTATCTGCATTAGCCACAGTCGGTTTTTATTCAAATCGATGTGCAAAATATCTGCAGAATCTCGTTCCTTATCTGAAGCTAAGCCCATCTATCAAACTTTGTTTATCAGCAATGCCAATGTTACGTTTACACAGTTGGGCCTAAGTTCACTTACGGATAATTCTATAAATCCGATTCGATGACACGAATAAACTTAAACAAAGTGCGCCTTCCACTGGAATGTAGATCACGCGTTTAGGCTTGGCCCGTTTTTGGAGTGCATCCTGTTCAGGGCACTAGAATCTGTGCCATTTTATCAAATCGATGTCGCCCATAGGTGCAATTTTTTAGTCCATGGATTAGAATCTATTTCACTTGAGAGCGTTGACATTGGCTTTTTTTCGGCCAAATAAACCACGGTTAAAGAACAGTTAAGTGCCAAGAATAGATCTTGAAACCCCCACACCAAAAAAGTGAATCATTTAAAGTCATATCATTTTTTTAATGTACGGACATCGTTGTGGATGCAACACAAGTTTGTGCTTTCCCACGTCCTAGCTTAATAACGCGTCAATGCATAAAAACGAATTATTTTCTTACACACCTTGATAATTTTAAGAGAGAAAACGCCTAGCCCAGGCACCCTCGACGCTAACTTGCTAACTTGGCGACCAGGACTATGTTGACCCAATAAATATCTGGGCACAAGGCTAGTTCAAAATTACATTCTGCTCCCTCTCCGAGTATATCTTTAAATAAATTATCACCGTGACTGAAAACATTCTTGTTGTAATTGTCTTATTTTCTTTGGCATATATTGTCAGTCATTTTCGTAAAAGTGATTTACAGAGTTACTCTGCGGTTAACTTATGAAAGCATGTTTTGTTGTTGTAGGAGACGGAAAAAGTGAACAGAGTAAAAAAAGTCACATACATTTAGGCCTTGTGCCTTTTGGAAGATCATCCCATCGAAAGCTTTCATGGTTTGCAAAGTAGGTGAATTGATGAGGCCGATGAGACAGGAACATAAGGTACGCTTTTAACCTGTGGTCAGAAGCAGAGTCCCAATTGTGTGAAATGACGTATCATTGACGAATTTAAATTTCTGTTTAAGTTAATGGTTCTTGTTGAAGCTTAGAAATCCAACGGCAACTTGATGTAATGTTATCAATATTTACAATGTAAAAAGCCATAGATAATTGTTGAATAGATTGTCAGAAACGAACTACAGATTATGTATAAACGTACGAGATGTGACGTGATATGAAAGCATATTGCTTTGAGCCTAGAGACCACTTGCTGATACCTTATAGATTTACATGGTTTTCAGATACAGAATGAGACACATTGACCGACATTTGTCCAAATTGATTGTTAAATTGCAAACATTTTACATCTACCAGGCAGTACTAAGATATTTTAGAAGATTTTATTTACCTGTTATTACCTATGCATTTCGCTGTTTTGTGTTTCGTTGAAATCATTATTTTGTTTTCTTTGGTGGAAATTGTTATTATTTGGAGCATATAAAAGGTATAATTGGACGCATTTTTTCATTTGGATTGTTTTTTAGACTGGAAGAAACTATTTGAGATAATGTTGAATGTAGAATTTAACTATAGGTCATACGGAACGGTCCTGAGAGAAAGAAAAGAACAGTTCTTACTAACCCTCTTATACTTTGAAAAGCAAATTTAGTTCTCAATCTTTGTGTAGAATTAACATGACACAAATATGATTTTAAATGTCTCTTTCTCTTTGTCACATACTGACGCAGTCTTGCTGGAAAAACTGCCTTATTCGTTTCACACAGTCCCTGGAGAGCGGGCATCTTTCTATTAGCTCCTCCTCAGAGAAACAAGCGATATTCGCGATGTTCTGGCATCCGTCAAGAAGCACCAGCGATTCTAAGTTGAAACCGTTAATGGAAAACACAGAGCTGCTGCAGCAATACCCAGGAATAGTTCGATCAGTATTGCTGCTAAGATGTTGCATTTGCTTTCGCTTGCACTACATACGTATCCTAAATTAAAGACCAACAGCACAACTAAAGAAAAAACTCACAATTTAGAAATAATGGCGGATCCTACAGGTACCAAGAAGCAGGCTCGAAATCATTTGGGCCTAGATGAAAACCCCTGGAAATTTAGATTTGCCGAGATTTGTAGGCTGTTTGAATGCTTTATACAGTTCCAGCGTACATCAGGATATTCTTTGATATTCACGAATCATTACAAGAAGCCAGGATATTTGTAAACCTGCTCGTTCTATTCGGTTTAAAAGCTTGATGTTTTCTCTATTCGATTCAACAAACTGCTGACCATTTTTAAACATTTACAAAAGATTGACGTGAAGATAGCGCCATTTATTAAGTTAAAAAGCGCAGAAGCGCATCTTCATAAACGATACCTGAAATGGAGAGGTTAAGCTGTATCTTCTCGGTCTTGTATGGTAACAGACACGAGACATAGTCTTGGTCTCATTTCTCGATAACTGAGACGACGTTGAAGTTTCGTACTTTTAGAGATTTTAGATTGAAATCTTATTTGATATTTTAGAGTTCATACTACGATTTATAGAATTGAAAACCTCAGATTAATGAAAACTTTAAAAAGAAAGGATACGATGACTTGTTATGCCAAGGTTTTCTTCTAAAATTGACTGGGTCATTTCTTCTCCTAAATTTCCATTGAGTAGACTGGTGTAGGCATCATTCGCATCATTGTTCTGTCAATGAGCAGAGGATCATGGGTAATTTTTTTTTTACTATCAGGTAGTATAAAGAGGGTAAAGATGATATTTCAGACCAGGTTGGACAACGTGCAAAACTTTTTAGTTCTTAATTAAGAGCGCTCTAACCGTGAAATGTAACATCTGGTACGAGAGGGACATTTGGAACTTTCATATCAAGTAAACTTGGGTAACTAAAGTTCGTTATAGGCTGTATATGTTTGACTGAATGCTGGTTCTACGAGCCTCGACTATGCATGGGGTAAATGTTTCGCCCGCCATTTGGAAGTGTTCCTTATTAACCAGATTCACTGACATGGTTCACTGTAAAACATAAAAGTCAGACACCCATGATATTAATACAGGTGGGAGAATACAAAATTTGTTTTTGCCAGGAGCCCACAGGAAAACTCCCATTTACCTTCCCCTAGATGTTTTGAAAGAATGGCGTTTGTTAGCGGAAACAATCTGCACCAACTGACTGATCTTCACAGAAATCTTTTTAGAGATCATCTGCGCTGCTATCATTCTCCACCAAAATGAATATAACGGCACAGAGGCTCTTTCATATGCTCAACTTTGAATGACAAATGTTTAAAATATGACCCATCAGACATACCAATGTTGACGCTTTCTCCAACATTCTAATGCACTGTTTTGCACTTGCAACGGGGTATATTACCAGCGGCGACTTCCAAAATCTGCAATGTGTGGAAAATTTCTCAAAACTCTTCATGACATACATATTTAAAAAAACTTCATTTTAATTCTAATTTTGATAATTTCTTTTCTTCATCAATTGGATCCGCAGCTCTCTCCGAATATCCATGTTTTTTAAAAACATCTAAAGTTAATTTCGTAACATAGTTATTTTGAGCAGAAGTGAAGCTAAAGAAATACTGCAAGGGACGTGAAGATCCCCAGATTTGCTGACAAAAATTTCGTTTATACCACCTTATGGCCAAAGGTGTGACTGTTGGCATTAATACAAAATTGCTAAACTGCTTCCGATAAATTTTCAGCCAGTTGAGAATGCATGTGCAAAATGGAATACATAATATGCATAAATTTGTTTATTGCATTTATTTTATCTTTATTTTATCTTTTATACTTTGGAGAAATAAATCATGGGCTCCGACAAAGGTTGAAAAGTGGGTGGGCCAAGGGAAAATTTAACACCCACGACAAAAGATTTTGAAAAAAACTCTATTGTTTTGCAAAAAAGTGGGGGGGGGGCAAGGCTCCCCCGGCCTCCCTTCGTCGGCGGCCCTGTAAATAATAATCTTAGAATCTAGAAATCTGCCGAAACGCCGCAAGTTGGCAACTTTAGCTACACCTTTGGTCTTTAGTTCAACCTTGCATGTTTATGTTTCGCCCTTTCAACGTTAATGCATTTTGCAAGACAGGAACAAGAAACGAAAGAGTCTTTCATTAACAGTTATTTTGTTAACTGGGGTTTGGTAAAGCAGCCAATTTTGGAATCTGCCTAGATGTTGTTATGAAATATGGAACTGAATATGTTATTCATCCTTGATGTAAATGAAGCCTGTGGCCAGAATCATTCAAAGATGTCAACAAACAAGTCAGCATATGTTTAAACACGCATTTTTTCTAAGGTACCGCCCATAAAGAACTAGGCCCTAAAGTGACCTAAAAAATTAAGAATCCATTTTACTAATCACCCTTAACCTCGAGAAACTGCTCGAAACTTCAATTTTTAAAGATAATTAATAAAGTTGATTATTTTCCACGATAAAGCCCCTATTTCCTGTTCAGTGGAAATTGATAAACAGAAAGAAGAGCTCCTTTTGTGACTTATTAGGCGTTCTATTTCATACTATATTTTATAACATTTTTGTTAATCTAAAAAGTAGCGATTTAACGATTGTTAGTTAAGAAACCTCCATGAAAATTCAGAAACTTATTACTAAATATGAGCTTAGTTTCTGATAAAAACGCTTGCAGTCTTGTCGATATTCTTTAACACAGTTTGCAAGTTTCTGGCCGTTTCAAAAAGGATTAATTGGTTGTAACGGCATTTACGGAATGATAGTTGAACGGTTAAAGGCAATACCCCCTAGCAAGATAGAATCGTATTTCTTCATGTCAAGTTGTCACAGGTTACAGCTTTGTCAATACGAGCCTGAACACAGTGAAGCAAACCAGTAAACAGAAATCGCTGTAAAAATGGTAGTTTGTTTACCAACCTATGCTGCAATTCTTTGAAAATATTGAATTCATCTTCTGTCGTCATTTTGGTCAACAGCAGCAAATGGCAATTGCGGTGTATGCTGCTGAATTTCTCGATTCTGTGAGAAGATAGATGTTCAGTTTTTTAACAGTAGAAAGGCTATAGAATGACGTAATGAATAGTGATGAAGTAGCAATACCAGTCAGTACCAGGAGATACGGGCCAAATGCTATTGTACAAGGGTCGAATAATTACTGGTCTTCTGTAATTACTGGTCTTCTTTAATTAGATACTGGTCTTCTATAATTACTAGATGCAAAGGGTGTGTCTGTACTTCGTGAGGGTGTAGCTTGTAGATCCATTTGTTTAGGCGTGACTAAACTGTAATACTATTCTGGTAGCAAATCAGCAAAAGCCAATAATGTTGATCAAGGCTCGATCATATTATGCTGCGTCACACAAAAGGGATGGTTATTTTCAATCTAGAACTGGTTTAGTTGCATTTGATGGAGGTTTCGTGCATCCACAGTTATGCAATTAAGGGAATCGGATGCAAATGTCAGTTACCTTTGTATGGTATCTTCGTTCAAAGTTTTGTCTCCTTTCGACGGCCACTTTCTTGCTAGCTCAGAAATAGACACAACCAAATACGCGATTGACTTGACGGGAAGTATCACGGAGTCTCTTTCTGTGCTTTGCGTCACTAAGCAATATTTGAAATTGATGCACAGAATTGAACATTACCAACAGTCATATATTCAAACTAAAATTCATTTAGATCATTTTTATTAAATTTTTTCATAATGTGAAATTGCATCTAATAGTTGCCTTAGTTGTTTGAAGAAAACTTTAAAAACAGCACACATGCTAAAATGAAACCATCTAAAAAACTGAATGAAGTAAAATCAACTTAGCATCTTGAATCGGAAAAATAAATTTTTTACAACTGGAAACCTCTTTTATTTATGTCGGTAAAATGTATGTATATACGTCCGTATAATAGAACAAAACACCGTTTAAAAATTATGCTCATGTGCGTTTTCAGTTTAATATCTACTCGAGAAAAAGGGGAAATTCATAGCAATTGTACATTCGGAAAATTCAATGATTGCATGCTTAGGCCATCTTGAAATACTCACCCTTGATTCTGAAACATCTTCTCGTCTGCAGTAACCGGTGGATTTCTCCATTTGCTAGAGAGGCATTCAAAATTACGACCATCGGTCTACGTGTATCTTTTGGGTTGCTCTCCATTTCATTTACTGACAAAATGGATAATAGTTATTAACTCTAAAACCCTCAAAAACTACGACATTTCTTTTTTCCCGCCAATATCATCAATCCAAACGAGGCTGGTAGGCAAACATACGCTTCAAATATAATTTTAAATATGCTAAAGAATATTTAGTCTAATAGCTACACTTCAGAAAATGAAGCAAAACAATATGATTGGGTTTATATCAGGATATTCTAAATAAATGCCAGTAACTTTCTTTAGGTAACTTGACTCGGGAACTGCCCTCAAAGTTGCTTTAAAATATATTTATAAGGTTTTAGCCCTTAGAGAATTTATCCAGCCCCAGCCCTAGTTGCTTGTTAACTGTTATTTGTCAAGAAAAGTGAAACATGCCGGATAATGATTAATTCTATCCATTTATGTTCTTATTTTATCATCTTAAACAATGCTTTTTAGATTTCATATATTTAATGTTCTACGGTGAGGCATTGTCCCTTGTCTCAAATTTTAACTAGCATCTTAATAATTTAAGAACTGCCCAATTGGCTCACAACTGTCTAGCACAATTGAAGAAGTACTTGCCCAATCAAGAAACAAGCTACACGAATATATAAAAGACTTTAAGGGCCTCTCCAGCCAAATTTTGCACTTGCATTTTATTGGCTAATCTAAAGGAGTTGAACTTGCTGATCACGAATTCGTTTTTTGTTTTTCGATATTTTTTACAGTTTGTTAGATATAAGCTCTTGCATTTCGATAATTGAATTGCATTAACCGACAAAATGTTTTCAATTTGGTGACATTGTGACGCAATTTTAATGTCACAGTGTATTTCGTTAGTCTCGCCTCAAACCGAATCGAACGACGGCGATTCGCAAACTGAACACTGCAAGTGATGGTACTCTCAGTTCTGTTCCACCGGCTTTTAGTTTGAGCATTTCAGACAGTGGCGTACCCAGGGCTGCAGCAGGGGGGGGGGGTCTGAGGCCTAGCCCCAAATTTTTTTGACCACCCCCTTCAAACATTCGCAAATGCAGGGAAATGCCCTTTTTGCAAAATTTTCCCCCGTTATTTGATTCATTTCAGCTATGGTAAATAGCAAAGTATTTTACAATTGTTATTGACACAAGCATACAGTATACTACCCCCCCCTCCCAATGAGTTTTACATCGTTTTTGGACAAATCTCGAGGACCATATTTTAAAAAAGTGGCGGGGGTCCAGACCCCCCTATTCCCCCCTTGGGTACGCCACTGATTTCAGAAACCAATTTTGAAGCCTTTAGATGTTCATCGTTTCTGGAGAACAACATGAGTATCAATTTCGATTAATTATACCTATACGCCAGGGAAGAGATGGAACAGGAAGCCATAGCTTTGTGGTCAAAACAAAGTCGTGACACAGCATGGACACATTCCGACCCACAAACTTAGAATGATTGTAAACATTTAATATTTTTCGATCCTAAAAAGCTCCTGCTGTAGATTTAGATGCAGTTATCAACGTGTCACCATGACTTCTTCACGATTCGGTGGAAGAAATACAAAATTCATGGCGAACGAGAGCCGCACATTGTGACGTCAGAATGTCACAAAACTGATTCGGCTTTTGTCGTTTTTTCTCAGAAAGGTGCAACTTTAAAGCCTTATAACTTCTAAACTAATTGGAATTTCGCTAAAACAACGGCTTTGCCATAATACACGCACCAGATGCTAACTTTTTAGTCAATAAAAAAAAATTTTTTTTGGCTGGAGAGGCCCTTTAAGAACCACATATAGATTTGAAAAAGGAAGCGCTCTATTTGAAAAGAAAAGGCGTGAACAGAAAAACCAAAACAAAGACCAAGTGCACAGCTAAAGAAAAAACTCAGTATTTAGAAACTCCACAGCAAATTAATAAAGATCACAGCAAATTCAAAGACCTCAAGGCAAAAGAAAAGGTCATGGCAAACTAGAAAGTCCCTATTCAATGGCCCTTATGAAAATAGTGTCCCAGCACTCTGAAATCCGACCCTTTCTCTTTATTCCCTCTTTCTTTTCTCTCTCTATTCCAAATGCGAACCAAATGAGTGAAATGTGAAATTCACTCTATTGAATGGCAAGTCATGAAAATCTCGTACACTTCTTGTAGATATCAAGTTGCTTTATCAGAAAATCCCTGGAGGTATTTTCATTTTCGCTCAAGTCTCGTGCGCTATTTACATGACCCGTTTGCTTGTCCGTAGAATGCTTTGTTATTTGTAGTGCAGCTACCTTGCTAAAATGGTCAATGGAGTCCAGTCCAAGAAGTGTTCACTTGAGAGTTAGAAATTGTTAAATGATTACGTCAAAACAATGGAAGCAATGAGTTCTTTTTGTAAATTTTCTTTCGGGCTTGGACGCGTTAATGAAGGTCATAATCCACTGAGTGTGCTTAATACAATAATAATTCCTTCCGCTGCCTGTATAATTTGCTGCATTAAGATATTTAGGCCATTCAAAAAATTCTAAATATGAGACTGCTACCCGCCCAGATATGTGCACAGGGCTGATGAGAAGTATCGTATCAAAAATTATAAATTTGTTTTTATACAAGCAAAAAAAGGGATTTGAGATTATATTAATAATTCAACTTTTTCAATATACTTGTGTAAATATAATTTTTTCGTATTTAACCTTTAAGCTAATACAGGGGTCTTGTCAGCTTCTTTAAGCTTTCAGAATTTAAACCTGCTATATTTATGAATAATAAATGTATGTTTGTATTTGAATACTTAGCTACATTGAATTATATATTTAAATTCTATAAAATCAGGCCAGTGAACTAGCTAGCAAATTTATAATTTCTATTGCATGTGAGAAATGTTCTTATAAAAGTATCATGAAACAATAATCTATTGCAAAATTTCTAGAAAATACCTATATGTTGCTACTAGTTTGAAATAATACAGCTCTGTGGATTTGCAAACTTTATATAGATATGACCAAATTATCTATAAAATTTTGATAATTTTTAAAATAGTCTCCTTTGTAAAATTTTTAATACAAAAACAGAATAATGTGTTGATGTCTTTGTGGTAACTCTTGCAGGGAAAAAAGGGGCAAGTTATCACTCCCCCAAAGCCAGTAGCTAGATAACAGGACACATGCAATCTCCAACCTTCATCCAGCATTTTTTGCAAGATCCTTTCTGCTGATCTATAAAAGAGTTTGTTACCTTTTTATGCCTAGAATAATAAGGTTGACAGGGATAAATACTAACATACCAGTGAAATTTACTTTAGAGTCATATTATGACATAAAATTATCAAAGAAATCATTGCCTTGGACACTCAGGGGCATTCAGAGTATTGATTTGAAATTTAGGGGTGAAAGGGCAACCATTGTTTCTATAGCAAACAGCATCTAAGGATATTAATTTGAATTTAAATGATATAGGTAGGCCATGCTTATATGAATCAATGCTAGAGCAGCAAAGGTAAATTTAAAAAATATAAACAATCAGGGCCTAAGAAATTTCTACAGATCCACACTTTTTATAAAAATTGGGCGTGGTACTTTGCTGGGATTGGCATCATGGGGGTGGCAAATATAGAAACTGCCAATATAGTGCAAATAGCATGCTCAAATTGGGCAAATTCTTTTAATTAATGAAGTACAAGTAGCAAAAGCTGATTCTTTACAATATATGGATTGGGTTAATAAGAAAATTAACTACATATAGCGATGTCTTAATATGTGAGCAAAAAGTTATCGAAAGGAAACTCTTTTAGATGGTTTGTTCGGATCTCTGTAAAAAGATATTTTTTATTTCCTTTCACCTTCAAAAACTCCCTTAAATCAGCCTTACTTGCCAGACTTTGGTGTTTTTTGGTAAAAGGAGCCATCTTTGCAGCTTTTCTCGGAACTCGAAACTTGCGAGATCAAGCATATTTAATGCAATATTTATCTATTTGTTAGGTTTTTCTGGAGCTTTGCTGCTTTCGCCACCTGCCTCCATCTTGTTGTAGGTGGGAATCAGCCTCTCTACATCGACAGGATTAGGGTTTGCTGCGAGAATCCGAGCCATTGTCTCGTCTTGTAGAATTCCTCTGAGAACAAGTCTCAGATCTCTGCGATCTTGTTCGTTTATTTCTCAAAATTTAATGCATGATTGAATGAAATATTTTGTCCGGGACAAAAGCTGGGTGAAGCTTTCTCAAGTCTCTTTTACTTATGAAAAGTTCTTAACTGCACTATGCACATCAAATTCTTTGCCATCAAATCTGTTCTTCAAAAAGTTTTGATACTATAAACGTAAACCTCGTTACAGATGGCAAATAAATTCTTCTCTCACTGATGTATGATTGTGCTTGTTTCTTCTTTTCTCTTTTCGCCCAGCTTGAAAGCATGACCTTTACCCCCATCTTGTTTGTAATGCAGAAACCACGCACCAGATCTCAATTTTGGAATTACGCCAAATTTGTCATAAGATTGTGCTAGATTTACAAAAATTATGCTAGATTTCAAAGCAAGGCAACCCTGCTCGAGAAAGAGGTTAGTGCATGCTCAGAACACAGAATAGGCTATTTCCTATTCTGTGCTCAGAATATCAAAAGTGGCCAGAGTTGCAATTTGGCCTTTTTGACAACCCAATGTACTCATTCTTCATACACAAAAAGGCAATTTAGATTCATGGCTTGATGGCCAAATTTCTCCATTTTGGCAGTTTCTCAAAACCCCTTAGCCGAAGATCCGCCACAAATTGACTTGGCCGAAGAAGCAAAATTTGGCTGAATTCTGGTCGCATGTTTAAAAAAGCAACGAAAATGCAAAGGAAACAAAATTTTTTTTGCACAGATAATATTCAAAACTTTTAAAATAATTTCAAAATTGTAAATGATGAATGATGAAACAAAGTTAAAGAGTACAGTTTTTGATAAAAGCAAGTGAAAACTTTTGTAACCCACAAAGCAAATTTTGATTACGATATCTCTCCCAATAATTAGCAAAAATTTAGCTTTTTTGCATACTGCGTTTGGCTGGCTGCATTTGGCTGCCAACCAATACAAACACAAAACCGAGTTAGATAAAATACAAATTTATCTTTGATCACACAAGATAAAGCACCATCAAAAAGAACAAAAACGTGTTCCCAGCAGAACTGCTACTAATGCGTTCGTTAGCGTAAATTTTCAAAACATTTTCTAATCTATTATTGCAAAAAAGTTAAGGGGGACCTTAGTCCCTTCCATGCAACATTCCCAATTGAATATTCCTCCCAGCTACCACCGAGAGGCTAATTATCGTTCAGCTGATGTAGCCTTGAGATGAATCTTTCCAATGCTTCTCCAATTGAATTGTTTAATTTTCAAAACACCTTAGTTGAATTGCTTTCTAACTTTTTCTGAAATCTACTGAAAGATATCACGTAAACCCTAAAATACATTACGGGCAGGAGATCATAATCTTGACAAATATGTGTCAAATAAATTGAATGTTAATTGCCAAGAAAATAATTGAAACAAAAGATATAAAAATATCAGATACAAATGATCATCTTGAATAAGTCATGCTGTATGGAATTAAAGAGCCGTTACCTGAAACTGTTAAGTGGTAATTAATTTTGTTGAAGACAATGCAACCCCCGTCACTCAGGGGCCGGTTAAAATACTTGAAGGGACATGTTAACACTTCTGTGCTGCTACACGTGTGTGTTGCTCAAGAAACAAACTCAGTAGGGAACAAAACGTGAAAGGTCCGAGGCTGTCAATTGAATAACACCTAACAATAAACAACGAGTTTGCATTCAACTCAGAATGGAAGGGAGCTCGCCAAGAAACCTGAAGTATTTAACAGACATTGAGGAAAGAATGGATTCAGATGAAGAAACTAAACGCCTCTTAGAGGCAGACCAAGATAGCATCAATTATACCGGAGGACGGTACAAAACAGTTGGTCCTACAACGATTGGATTGGAGAGAAGCGACGAGGAGAGAGACAAGTTGGCCGCTAGAAGAAAGATTTCCAACAGAATCAACGAACTGAACAACCAGTCGGGTTTTGCTAAATTTCGCTCTGCCTCACTTAGTATTTCCATGCTTGCAAAGCCATCAGATGATCGAAATGCTTCAGCGTGGCTTGCAGGCTGGAATGTTAGCAATTTGATTCAAGGCACTGGCATACTCGGTATACCATTCGCAGTGCATCAAGGCGGTTGGGCTGCAGTCGCATCGATTTTCCTCGTGGCGGCGTTATGTTGCTACACTGGGAAACTGTTGGTAAGTTGTTTGTACGAAGAGTCAAAGAAAACAGGTATAAAAAGGCGTTTGCGAGTGAATTACCCCGAAGTTGGGGAGACTGTTTACAAAAAACTAGGTTTCCGTTTGGTATCGATTGTGCAAGTGGTCGAGATGTTTGGAGGCGTGACAATGTACATCGTTTTGCTTGGCACTGTTCTAGGCGAGCTACTTCAAGCCAAGACGGGTTTAGGAACATATGAATGGGCAGCTATCAGTTGTTTGGTAGCCTTACCTTCACTTTTTATCAAACGAATGTCGATTATATCCTGGCTGAGTTTACTTGCCGTGTTTGCTTTGATGTGCTCAATTTTAGTTATGGTTGCATTTACAATTATGAAGTATGACTCGTGGAAGTTGTCAAACATCCCCCAGTTCAACCCCACAACATTTCCAATTGGGTTTGGCATCGTCGTCTTCAGTTACTGTGCACACGCTGTGTTCCCAAGCATCGAATCAAGTATGAAAAAACCAGAGAAATTTAACAACATGATGAACTGGGCATTTGTGTTTGCAGCTGTGGTAAAAGCAGTTCTTGGCGTGTTCATGGTATTGGCATTTGGCAACGAGACCAAGGAAGTTGCAACAGTGAACCTGCTTGAAAATGCTGGTTTCAGTATCACTGCCAATGCACTTGTGATTACCAATGTCATGCTTGCTATACCCCTGGCAATGTTTGTGGTCAGTTTGTCATTTGATGATGGATTTTTGATGTACTTTCCTTATTTGAACACTGATTCCAAGTACCACTGGATTTGGCTTGTGATCACCAGACCAATGCTTCTTTGTGCTGCTCTCTTTGTTGCCTTAATTGTTCCACATTTTGGTCTCTTAATGGGATTTGTTGGCAGTTTTACTGGTACATGCTTATGCTTCATCTTTCCCTGCCTTTTCCATTTGAAGTTGAGATGGCATAAGCTTAGCAAAGCTATAATAGCATTAGACATATGTGTTATGGTATTTGGAGTAATAGCTGGAGGATTTGGTCTGTTCTTCTCGGCAAAAGCATTGGTTGAAACCTTTGAATTCGGCTCATAACCTCAACTAATTAAAACTCTACTACCTGTTTGAAGGTAGACAGCGACTTATCAAGGATTTGCCTTTAAAACCACATAAAAATGGACTCTTTACCTACTTGACAGTAAGAGTGTAACTTGAAGGAATCTTTAAGGGGGTACCAGAACCTGCAAACCCAGACAACGAATTGGATTAAACTAGTGACTCATACTAAAATTTGGAAAATCCAATATTCAAAACCTAAAACCCCACATGTTTTCCAAAAGAAACACAAAACACTGTGACTAAAATTCTCTCTCATCTTTAGTTTTCATCCCAGCTAGTCCCTGATATTGTCTGAATAAACCATTGGAAATTGTTCTACAAATCAGCTTTGGTCTAATGAAGTTCATTTTTTCATAAAAATACAAAATGTTGTTAACACTGCCAATATAGTCATTTCTATTTAAATATGAATCATCTACCTAGGTAGTAGTTATTCCAGGAGGTTCAAATTTGGTTCTAATTATGGAAGCATGTTTTGTTATTAGCTTAGAAGTGGAAAATGCGTCATAGGTGAAAGCATCCTGAGCTCAATTACAGCTCTTCATATTCTTGAAGCAAATCAGTTTTGATTTCTATCAATAAATATCATTAATCTTGTTAAGATTTTTACTCTTATTTTATTTATTCTTTTAAATTTAAATTTTAACCTTTTTTCTTGGAATCATAACATTTAGAGGGTCTTTGAAATCTTATTAATATCGAACATATACATAAGTGATACTTTGGTTAATTTAAAAGTCTTATGAGGACAATTTACACTAACTTGTATGAGAAATATATTTTCTGATGATTTTAAACCATCATGTATGGTCTTGATTAACAAATTTTGAAAGCATGATTTTATTAGTTTTATATATTAGCTATTCTCAAATAAATAGAATTGAACTGAGTTTTGGATTACTTCATGTTTGTCAACTCTCATAACTTCTTTATCATGGAAGTGGTTCAAATTGCCTTCCCTATCAGTACAGCTTATCTATGTGTCTAGAAATTGGCCAAAATGCAAATGTTTATCTATTTTAAAAGATTTGTCACTTACAGTAGACATTTTTCAAAATCTTCCTGTCAATTGATATCTAGTAACATTCAAAAAATGCACTTTTATATCCGATTTTGGGCATTTACAAAATCTATCTTTGTGAAGTAACAAATTGATGCTATTTTGATATTGATTTCAAAATATATCAACGCTCAGCTATTATCATCAAAATAACCATATCATTAATCATAAACTTAATCGAAAATCAATTCCGCAACAACTCCAAATAATAGTTTTGCTATTTCTCATAGACACACACTGCTTTAACTGTTTTATTTGAAATTCTAATCAAATACCAAACACAAAATGGCTACATCCAATGTTAATCCAGCTCATTTTAGTTTTATGAAGGGTGCCACTCTGAAAACCTTTTTTAGCAATGATAAATAATAATATTCCAAAACCAGATCCAACCTCCAAGCTTGGCTTTCGCTGAGCACTTCTCCTTGTTTTTATGGAAATACAAAAATGTCTCTTCTCCGATTCACTGGAAAAAACTAAACTTCTCCATTAAAATAAACTGTTGTTAACCCATAAAGCTCTTCTATTATTTAAAAGACGATAAGCAAAAGGAATTTGAGCAAGGTGTGACTCCCAACTTTATTTCTTCTAAAAGAAAACTCATCCTTAATACAATGCAAATTAACACCTAAAATATAAATTGTACTACTAATGATAGTACAAAGTTCCTTTTAATACGAATACCCCTTTGAACTGACAAAAACAAGTTTTGCCAGAAAATAAAACCTATTCACTTTGGTTTATTTTGAATTGGGTATGATGAGACTGAGTCAAATTCCTTTCCGAGACATGAAAAAAGCAATTTTGCAAAGGAGACTTTGTAGTAAATGCATGATATTGAATAAAAGAAAGTGGTGATGAGAAATTACTGAGTAATTTTCAAAGAATATGGACTTTGTGTAAGGCTTCCTTATTCAATAACAGACTGGTTTGCATTATTTAGAAAACTGACCTTAAGCTAGAGAGGAGGAAGGGTAGGAGGCCATTACAAAATATAAAATCAATTTTTATACCTGTACCACCAAGTGAAATCTATTAGAATCCTTCAGCAAGTAATTCACAACAGGCTTTACTTTAGTGTTGTGTGACCACTCAAAAACACCTTAGCAAACAATTGTTTTTGACAGTTTACATATTTCAATTATTTTCTCGGTGTTGACAGATACCTGAATGGTTTACACTGGAGCAACAAGAGTCTGAAGTTTGTCCACAAAATTTTACAAATCATTTGTTTGTTTCTTGAACATCAAAATTCATAAAACATACCATCACACAATTTCTGTATAACTTAAACAGTGGGATCTGAAACAGTGTCTAGTTAATAAGCAAAACATAATTTGCAATGTGTTGTTTCAATTATAATTTTGGGGATATGCAGTTTCAACTTATTTGTGGATTTCACTGGACTGTTCCAACTTGTCTAGGTCTGTCAAATAAATAATAGTCTTTTCAAACAAATTAGGAAATATTACAAAAATACTTTCCAAACTATTAGCTTGACTTGAAACCTGATTCTTGGCAGGTAAGATTCATCTTCAATTTTCTCTTATAAATGCATCACTCCTTTCTTGAAACAGCTGCAGAATCTTGAGGTACCTGCGATATAAATGAAAAGAGCAGTGATAGGGGGTTAAATCATTCATTTTATATTGTAATTGCTAAGCAGAACCAATTCTTTATCTTCTGTATACAGCTATTTGGACATATCAAATGTTTTACAATTCAAGGAGTTTCAGACAAGAAAATACTTTTTACCCTTTTGTTTTTCAAAACTGTTCAGTACAGAAGGCCTATTTATTTAGATGATGTTAGCAGTAAATGAAAAAGGATAACAATAAACCATTATCAGATTTTTGAAAGTTCAAAGATTCGCTACACTGATCATTCTTGAGTAGAGGGCCTAGTAACAGTTTTATTTAGATTTTCCTCCAAAAGCCTCCCATTTATCAAAACACCACAAACATTTAATTTAAAAAAACTTTAAATGACTGGAAGGTAATAAATAACAGGAAATAACAAAAAAATAGTAAACTATAAGGTTGTTGGGTGCCTGCTAAATGATAGAATTATTTAAAAGCTTACTTGGCTTGGAGTACCCCATGTGATGTAATCGGATCTTGTTGCAGCATGATACTCTTCAATTAACTGCTCAACTACAATCCTGTGGAGACGAAAATTCATTTAGATTAATTTACCACATACTCCCCATTCCTATTAATAAATTGAGAGGGCTAATGGCTCTGGCAAAAAATGTCTCACCTGCCAAATACAACATAAAAAATATTAACCTTCCTTAACATCAAAAGGAAATCCCTCCAAATGAATATATATTATATAGTATTCATATCTATCTTGATTTCAAATACTTTCTTTGAACATTGAAGGAATAATCATCAGGTAGGACTCAGACCATCCCATTTTTCGATTTTTCCGCATTCAAGTAGCCGAACTTTCAAGGCACACAATGATACCAACTTTGAAACTAACAGAAATTTAAAAATGTAAAAAATCCCATGCAAATGAAGGTTTCCATAATTTCTTCATCAAAACTTTTAGTTGAGGTCTGAAAATCTCTTGACCTGTTAAGCCGATTATCATTACTTTGCGGTTGTGGTTGTATGTCTCATTGACAATATCGAATGGCACATCCATGTATCCTAAACAGTCCTATTGATCTTAAAGCTTTAAGTGACTTGACCCGGATTACTCTGTGGTTTACGAGTGTACCTTGCAAGTAAAATCCCGTTTTCTACAGACTTACAATTGTTCTACATACAAGTACGAAAAAGCTATTGTGTACCCAAGGAACCAATCAAATGGCTCAAAAATGTGCACACGGCCAGGACATGTTGGGTAAGCAAGGTGTGTCTCAAATTTATTTTATTTGTTCTGGTCCGTCTTTTATAGCTAAATACAGCTATGAGAGGGAAGAAAAATTGTTTGCCAATTTTTTACAAGGGGAGGAGGAATTTGAAAAATCTGAGACTGACTTTGGTAGCTAAGGATCTGCGCTTTCTGCTGATAAAAGACAGATTTTGTTGCCACAAATGCAAGGGTACAAAATAGCTTTTGAAGGTGGTACACTCACTTAAGTAACAAATTTGCCTGGAAAGTATCATTTTACAACATGGTTGGAATCACCACGTTCTTGTGCATCAAATGATGTATAGTTTAATCTAATTCTGTCAATAGTTTTGCTTTTAGGGAGAGAAAACCAATTATCGTGACAGAAACGTTTACCGTAACCTTAAGAGCTTTTAATAAGAGATATTTCGAAACTAAATAACATGCGCAGAACGCTTGATGAAGGATGACTTGTTGAATACAAAAAAAAACAAGTAAAAAGTTAGAAACTTTGTAAAAATCTTGTTCACTGAAATTTCAAACCATTTCAACAGCTTAATAAGCAAAAGATCTAAAACCTGCCTTGAATCGTCGAGCTCATCTAGACTGTCTTTAAAAATATCTTCTTTTTTGTACTGATCTAAGAACGCCTCTCTTTTCCGTAGCTTGTCATACAATCGACAACATCTTTCAAATACCTGAATACAAATATAGACTTCAATAGACCCAAAGAGTTCTGTGAGCTCTTGCTATACTATGCGTTATCAAACTACCAAAACAATTCAAATATCAATTTTCAAATTTATTTATTCATATTGGTACAACAATTTGAAAGTTCAAAAGTTCAAATTAACACTGGGTTGCAAGAATCACGAATCTGATATCACTAGAAAATCGGACAGGGTTGTATTGCTTTCTTTATTAAGTTCTTGGAAGTACAGGTGGTGAATAAAGCCTATGCTACGGATGGTGGGGCAACCAACCAGTAGGGTGGGCAAGCTAAATACAGCAGCCATCGAAGGAGTCCCAGACCATTCAACTGTCTTGGCAAATGGTAAAATCGTTGCCAGAATCTACTTCATACTGTTTCTTTAAGGTACATCGAAACAGGAAAATTTTGGGACAAAATGGCGAATGGTAAATATAGAAAAGGGTCATGGTACATTTTGTGAACAAATATAGCTATTAACATGTGCCCAGTAACGAGGAAGAGGCCGCTGAGTTGGAAACCATTTCATGCAGCGGAAAAGAGAAGAGTAATTTCCCTTGGGGGTAAGTTCATTTACCCTTGATTTCATGAACACACCCCCTAAATCACTCAATCAATGAAATACATGTAAGATGTAACCCCTTTCTTCTTGCAGGGGATTTGAAGTAGAAATATGTTTGGAAATCATTATTTTGTCAATAAAACTAAGTGAAAAAGTACTCACCATTGATATACTTGTGTGATTTGCCAACATCAAGCCACTAACGCGATGTGTGGTTTGAACGTATGGTGATTTTCTTGACAACGCAACCTGCAATACAAATAATTGTAGGCTTTCACACGTCCTTCAAAAATTAAGTTCAATATCAAAGCCAAAAGAAAAATATATTCAGAAGAATTCGCATTCCAATTCTACAGAAGCATTTTAATAATTCAATGATCAAACTGCCCCATAACGGAAAAAATATTGATATATTATATACAAAAAAGGGAAGATTTTCAAATTTAGTTACCTGGATGCTTGCAGGTCCCCAAGGTATGAACTCTGCCAGCTTCCTTTCTCTAATTCGCTGAAGACTTTTGTGAACCTTGGATTTCAAGAGAACAAATCTTTAATTGTAAAAAATCATTTTAAATTCATGCAAGCTCAGTACACAAAATCTTTAACAAAGGCAAACATGTGCTTGAAATCTCGTACAAAGGTAAAAATATGGAGATATAAAACTTGGAGATAGTGCTACAGTAAAGAAAGGAAAAATGTAATCTAAAATGTTTGATTTGGTTTAGTTATATCAGAACACTTAAATTTTGTGCTTGGTTTCAGAAAAGCACAAGGGAAGGAAAATTAGAAACACAAGAAGTCCGTGTTGTACAAAATGCATTGGCAATGTGTATCCCTCTCATTTTTCTCCACATTTTAAACTTTGTGCTTTTATTCGTATTTGCTACTATCTAGAATTTGAAGACAGGTTTAGGATAATAATAGGCCATGCTAATCGAGCAGTGGCCTAGTCCTTTCTGGAATTACAGATAGCTAGCAGCTCCCATTAATCGAAGTAAAAGGCTGGTCATGTCGATGGTCACCGACCCTCGGATCTGTAGTCCGCCATGCTAATCACTGAGCCATCCTAGTGCCAAATAAATAACTTAAATAGTTCTTCTAGCAAAAACATTTATAAAGGGCTTGAATAAATATCAAAATTCAAAACAGTCTTACCTGTGTGGGATCCACTTCACCCTGGATGATGTTGAGAATTGATATGTAACAATGATTTTTTTTCCTATCTCTTGGTGTGGCAACCATCATATTTTTTGGCTATAAATTAATAGATAAACCAAATTGAAACTTTTAAAAAACTAGTTGTAATGCATGTTCCTCAGTTACAAAATTTTACGACCTTTATAGGCAATGACACATTTTAAATTACAAATTTTTCAGTATTTTCAAACATTGCATTTTGAAAAGGCTTATAATTTTTATGGATCGTTTAACGAGCATTTGTATCTTTGGTAGTAACATTTGGGAACGTTCTTGGCAAGATCAATTTTTTAATTTGTTGATATCCGTGAAAAATTTTTGGGAATGGGGAGATATTTTTGTAGTACTTCGATTTTCTGTTATCCTATAAACTTGAAACTGCCACAAATTGATAAAAAATACTTATTTGGTATTTCCTAGTGGCAACATTAGCGCTGTCTATTGGAAAGAGGGTTTTTTGGCAGTTGAACAAGGCATGATTTAAAAAGCTTGATCCTTGAATTTGATGTTAAACTTCGCGGAACAACTGCACCACAAACTATAAGATGGGCAAGAAATACATTAAACAATTATTTTGAAATTTCTCATCACTGTCATAATCGCAGCCTTGAAGAGAAAATATGCATACGATACGAACCTGAAGCAGTCTCCGCATAACATCTAGGACAGTTGTCTTTCTTACGCTTGTTGACTGTCAAAACCAAGAGATAAAAATGATACACTGGATGAAATGAACACAATGTCATAATATCTTTATGTAATTTGCTACCAATCTGTTTAAGACCCTTCTGTTATCAAACTATGCTATTCGTGTGCATACTGGACAGACACTTCACCAATTGAGTTGAAGTTAAACCTGTCATTTTCAGGGTCAACATCTTACACAGTGGCGGACACTTGGGGGGGGGGCGAGGGGGGCGATAGCCCCCCAATACTTTAGAGAACAATGGTCTTTTGTTATAAAACAATGGGAAATGTGACGTCATCTTATTAAAACAATAGGCTTGCCCCCCCCAATATTTGACCAAGTGTCCGCCCCTGATCTTACAGATTATATAAAAGCACCACTGACAGAGAGAACTTATAAAACACAGCAAAAGCCACAAGCAACAAATATTCTCATCAGTAAAATGGCTCATAAGCGCAATAAATTTTCCTTTGATGCTTTTTCCAAATTGGGTTTGAGCTGGTACTACAGAAGATAAGTACCTGCAAAAACTTTAAAATCTTGCTGCTATAATCACAATAAATAGCACCCTGGACGTCTAATACAGACAACTTATCAAAGAATTTGGTTTGAAGACAATTGAGGAACTCATTTAAAATGAGACAAAAATGAAGTTGCTCAGTGAATTAACTTTTTGCCTTAATCCTTGAAAGTCTCTCCCATGCCTATGATATACTGAACTAATTGAAGGCTGCCAAAGGAATGCTTTCTATCAGAGGAGCAAAACAGAGATTAGGAAAACATTCTCTCTAAATGGCTTCAACAAACCTATAAAGGGTGGAACCTTTTTATCCTTTTTTAATGAAGAAATTGTTGTTTTTTAGATCTGAATGTATTCATTCTAGCAATTCTAAATAGTTTTAATCAATTAAAATATACATATGATGATTGTGTTTTCAATCGAAAGACCCAATGAAAAACAGCCTTTGCTGAAGGGTAACCTTCCTTAAAAAATGGAAATGAAGGTTAAATCTTAAAACACAGTAAAACAACCTACTTTTTGATCAGTTGTTAATGGCGTATAGCCAGTCATAAGAAAATGGAGTTTAGGAGTCGGTATGAGGGATGCTATTAGGCCAATCAAATCATTGTTCATATACCCTGGGTATCTCAGGGTGGTTGTACTTGTCGCCATGATGGTCGAGACCTAAAATTGAAAATAATATACACGATAAGACACAAAAGAAACTAAATGATTTGCTCAAATCAGCGTTATCCTTACAAAATCCCGCTGATTGCTCTATTCTAAATGTTAATTTGATCCACACCCAGCTATAAATACTTAGGCGTTTCAATTCGACCATCACTTTGAAGTTTTGTATTCTGGAAAATTAGTTATGATATCACTGTTCTGCGTGATCTGGAACATAACTTGTTAAATTGGTTAAATTCACAACTAAATTGTTAAAAGATTGTGGCCTAGACTAACGGGGGAAGGGAGGGGGGATTCATCGATAACTGTTGTAAGAAATCACTCTTTGAGATGTAGCAAGAAAAATGAGTAGGAAAAAAGATATCGAGAGAGCAAAGCTGATAATAATCAGGGGAGTGAACAAGCGAAAATTCATTCAGGTTTATCAATTTTGAAATTGAATTCCTTATTGATTCTTTCATCTATAATTTGCTTACCAACTGGTTGACTTGTGAGAAAGTTGGGTTGGGTATATGCAACCTGTCTGCTGCAATTCGATTTAAAGCTGTATTGTCAAGAACAACCTACAAAGAAAACTGCTATAAACAGATTTGAAATGTTCGGGTATGTTTTAAAATCTGAATGATAAGTCCAAGTAAACGCAATTGTTTTCAAACTTGATGAATGCAATAAACAGTCTGAAAAACTAGATACAACCACACTTTCAACATATAATAACATTATTTTAAGAACTTTTAACAAGCTTAAGTTCTTTGAGCATGCTTTGGGCAAAAAAGTGATAGAAAACCATTAACATGTAATCAATCATAATTATTATAATCAACAGAAACCATTTCCAATTGGCTGCTTGAGAAATTTTTTTAATTTACAGGATGATGGGAACTGAAAGAAACGAAATTCTTAATGCTTTAAGCATCTTTAAGACATTTTGAAGATAAAACTTAATAATCAGATTACAGAATTAAAACCATATGCAAAAATGGGAAATACCCTTAGCGTGTGTAGTATTGTCACAATCGCATAAAACCCGGACTCTTTATATCATATATCAGAGTACCTTTGCATCCTCTTTATAAAGGCACAACAGTGTGGAGATGTCACCACAACTTGTACCTTTCAAAAGCATATTAGCTGCAGGAACTCTATAAATTAAACAAATAATGTTCTGGTAGAGATGACTAAAACATACCGTGCAATCCACATTCTGTGTGAGTCTTTTCAATGTTAGAATCGAATTGTATGGTTGCACAACGACATCACTGATGTCTTCCTGATTGGCCAGAAAAAAAAAGCTTAAAATGGAAGATTCGATTTTGATTGAAGAAATTGAAGAGACGGCAAAATTTGGAGGAAGAAGTTCAGATAATTCAAAAAGAGCGGTGTCATCACCACGGTAAGGAACAGAGTGGTGGGTCCTTTGCCGAACAAAGGACTGGAAACAAACAAAGCCATTGTAGCACCAGGGCTCTCAGTCTCCGTTCTGTATAACTGACTGGTCAGTCCGCCCCTGACTAGAGCCCCGATAATTTGAGCACCCCATAACTCGCACCCTTGATAACTGGAGCCCCAGAGAACCTGAAACACAGATAACTCGTGCCCCGGAACTTGAACGGTTTTGCTTTCCTTTTGAACTTTTCCCAATACGTTGGAATTCTGCAAAGCTCAAAAATTTGTTAACTTGAACACCAAAGAACTCTGAAGACTGATCCACCAAATATTTTGCCAAAATAACAAGATAGCTCAGTAAGCTAGATACAAACTAAACACAATCCAAAATAAGATATAAATGGTCAATGACTGAATCTTTTTAGCATGCAGGCACTTCAGTTTTGAAGGCACTGGCAGGGTCTAAATATGATGCTGCAGAGGATTTGCATATCATGAGATTAAGCAAAACATCAAGCACATGACTGGATATTTTCGTTAACAAAAATTTTACCCTACCTGTTGTGGAAACACAGAATAAGTCTGGATCAATTTCTTTGGATACCTAGAAATGAAAAATAACAGATATTAGAATGAAACCATACAAATTACAATATTGCAACTAAAATAAAAAGATCTGGTGCGTATGTGAATAGATAGCTAATTGATAGTAGAAATTCTACCAAACTCATATTGCTGATAAATAAGCCACTTAAAATCTCACTTTCTAACAGTCATAAACCCCCAAGCAAACTTTGATGTGACAATATCGAAAAACCATTATGTTAAATAATTATCTACACAAGCATTCTGAGGTTCTTTATTCTTGCATACTATGAATAAAGTTGCATACTTTATCACTAAGGTCAACTTAATAGTGAGGGGCGTGAACACATCAAATCGCATATATTGGTTAAAACAGAACAATTGAGCACCAATATAAAGTAACATAAAATAATACTGAATCATTACCTGTCATTGATTTTCTCGAGCATATATGAGCCCATGCCAGAACCGGTTCCACCGGCGATCGAATGTGCAATGACAAAACCCTGAAAAGAGTAGTCAGCAAAATGAGGAGTATATTTAAAAGCTGCGATCATATCACCATCAATTCTTGTAAAAATTGGCTGGGCTGTTGCCTCAGACAACCTTTGTTGGTCAACTTGAACATCTTCTACTTGCTAATGTATCTAACTATGTACAGATTTCGCATAGAGGCAGGAGATCCAAGCACAAGTCTCATGAGACTCTTGACCAAGATGTTTACTGGTGTTATCATAATTACATGAAATTAGTATAGAGCTTGAATACCACAGTTAGCTTATAACTTGATGTATCCATGAATAAATACCCTTCTGTTTTGATGAAAAGCTGTTCCCTTATAACTTAAAAACATTGTGACAGCTTGATTATGATGACAACTTTTACTTCTGGGTACTACAAGAAGTTGTTGTTAACATTGGCTAAAGCTACACACCTCTAAGCTGTCACTACCATCAGCCTCTCTGTCAATTATGTCAAACAACTCTTCGTGTAATTTCTCTGCCTACAAAGCAAGTTGAACAATCACAATCTGGGATTCTCATCTCCTGCTCCACTAAAAATTTGATGCTTAAACATTAGAAATACAGTTTCACCCACTATAAATCTAGTTAGCTGCTCAACAACTGTAGCTAGCATCGTCCTGTCTTTATGGTACCATGTTATGACAAAAGGCAGCCACTCTTACTTGAAATGAGCTGAAAAGGCCACTAGGGGAAAAGAATGTGTGGAACAAAGCAATAAATGGCAAAATAAATAAGATGGTTACACAAATGTTATGACGATGAGAAATTTGCATTCAGCAAAAGTGTTGTTTTCCTAGTTTAGAAGTTTTCAAAAGAGGAATGTGATAACTTCTGCATTGCCACTTAAATTGTGATACTCAATAAATCTTATTTCATCAAAATAGGAAGTACATTTACCTGACCAAATCCAGCAGCCCAATTGTTTCCAGCCCCACCTCCATGCTTTGACATGTAAATGTTCTCTGGATTATATAGATTTGCATATTCTGATGTCATTATGTTGTCAATGACCTATAAAACAATAAATGTTGAGAAAAGTGCACTTGTTCAAGGGGTGGTCACAAAGGATAGTTACACAAGAGACTAAGAGAATAAATTTGTTAAAACTTGAACATGTAATAATAAGAGTCATACCCTTGGCTCCAAGTCAAGAAGGACTGCCCTTGGGATGTAGTGTTCATCATCTGCCTAGATATGAAATATTGAAATCAAAGCTATGAAGACGATTAGCTCCATGTAGTGCTTCAAATAGGCCAGATTTTTGGGGCCTTTGAGGCAGAGCCCATTTGCTTAAAAGCTTGAGGAACAAACTCTCTGTGGCTGCAGAGCTTGGCTTTAGGGACAGTCTACATAATCAAACACTGCTGTACAAAACATGGTCAAATATCATCACATACATGTTGGATAATGTTCAATAGCTAGAAAACGATGTTGTACATCATCAAACAATGCTATGCAAATATCTGATTTTCTTTTGTGAATGAGGTAGTACACTAAGGTAATGCATTGTAGCTAAGTAATCATTTTATTGCAAAAGAGGTTGGTCATTGATAAGGCTGCTATTATACTTATAAAGTTTATACTTTTTTGGTTCTTTAAAAGTAATTACATAGGAATTGGGCTAATAAAATTATGCATGTTAAAAAGGGTCACAAACATATTTAATGTGACATATTGGCAGAGTAAAACATGCAATGCTTTGAATCTGAATATGTCATTTGAGTTTGCATAGTAAATATAAGCATTTTAAAAAGAAACAAAGCTCTGAATTAGAACTCAGTTTCTAACATTTTAATGATTTAAGTTTTTCAAATACAAAATACTGAAGAGTTCTTTTTTAGAAACACAAAAAGGTAGCATATGATTAGCAGGATATAGAACTGTTGCAAGAGGTTTTTCGTTAATAAATGTCAACTGAACAGGAACTTGGTGCCTTTTTAAGTAAAAATAATCATTTCCATCCCACCTTTAAAAGACAGTGGGGGATCAGTATAATGTTTCCTTAATTTCCTAGTAATTTTACAGCTCAATTTCTAAAGGATGGCATATTGTCATGCTAAATGTGCATGTACCTGGTAGAAAAAAACATCTTTTCTATCTGTTCCATCTGTTGCAAAGTCTTGTAGCATTCCCTCTGAAAAAACAATATATACATTTAAAGGGAGAAATAATAGATACAGGCATAAAAGGCAAATAAAAATTTGTTGTTTTCATTGAAGGTTTTGGCACAATAAACAAAACATTAACATAATGTTTTAAAGCAGATATTGAGTCCAGTGTCTTAAACAAGCATACCACTACCAGGGAATTTTTTTTCATATGTAACATCCATTCTGAACCTCCATTAAAACTATGGTCATAATAAAACAAATCAAGTTCAAAAATTGGCTTGACCAATGACATAATAGAAAGCAGCAAAAAAGTGACTTCCTTTTCTCTGACTTCGTGTTATGCAGGAAAAAAATACAAAAGTTTGATCGTTTTAAAAGCTTCTTTTTCCAAGAATAAATCGCCTACACGGCTTTTGCTGAGAGAAATCAAAAGAAATTAATAATTATGCCGACAGGACTATCTTCAACAGCATGTAACATTAAATGAAATCAACATTTTTGCATTTACAATTAATAAATAAGAGGAAACCTTAAATTTTAGTTTACTCGCCTTGATAGTATATACTATAACGAATCAAAATCCCCGATGTTTAAATATAAGTTGCACTAGACCTTATATTTTGTAGAATGTTTAAAATTAACAAGAAAAAAGTTGCCTGGCAAGAAAAAGTAAACGCACCTGGACTAATTCCATGTTCTGCACAGAGCTGTTTCCAAAATTCAAAACCAACTGAAAATCAGAAAATTAATTTGATTGAAAAAGCTTTATAAAAACACTTGAGAGAATTATTAACAACCCAAACGCATGAGAAATAGGGTGATTGGCCACAATGTTTCCAAATACAATGTACCTACATCTTGCTTTATGTATTTTGCAAAGTTAACTTCAAGGAAATGAACCCGCTAAAATGCAAGGGCGTAAGACTTACTTTGATTTCCACACTGTCCAATTTGTAGCGTGATGATTTCTCGAGGCATTTTTGTTTCTTTTATCGACTTTTTTCTATCATTTGCTTATTATTTATCAAGCTAAACTAGCAGAGAACATTATTCAAACAAAGCAAGCCCACCGCCAAAGATAAGATGCTGCATTTTGAAACTACCTCGTTTACAGCACTTCCGAAAAGGCGCGTAACCCAACACTGATGTTTACTGAGTGTGGAGAGGGCAAGGCAGAGAAAGTAATGGAAAGCGATTCAGAAACATTATCATACACAATATTTGCTTAATATGAAGTTCACATGAAATTCATGAATTGAGAAGATAATGTTTGGAAAAGTTTGATGAGACCAGTGGGCATTTTTAACTCCCTTTTTATAAGGAGGCTCGGAGCACTTTTCTCCGATAAGAAAACATTGTTAAGGGGTAATAAGTTAGAATCTTGAATTAAAAGTTATATTTATAAATATAGCTAGTATACACAGGGGCGAAAATACCGGGGGGGTGTGGGGGGGTGTGACACCCCCCCAATCCAAAAAATAGTCGATTTCGCAGGGCAATCGAAGATTTCGCAGGGCGCCAAGAAGAGCTTTATTGCCACGCAGAAATGCCACCTCTGAAGTTCGTAAAGGGCCGTTTAGGAATTTTTAAATGGAAATATCGTATTTTTTATGAACCTCCCTTCCTGACATTGCATTTTAGAGAACGGAACAGGTATCTAAATAAAAGCTCCGTTATTTGCAAGGCGAAAGCATTTCTTACCGAAAGTCATAGCCAATGGATGCAATGATGGATGCATATGTTTATGAGGGCAAAATTGAGTCCATGCAAATTAATTTAAGTTGTAAATTATTTTCATGACAGGCACGGCGTCACTGGGGGGAATAGGGGGCCGAAGGCCCTCACTTTGATCAAGATAAGAATTTTTTATCATTTTTTCTATTACTTTTTAACAGTGCATGAACTAAAAAACATAATAAATTGTTAAGATTCTTGTTAGGAACCGAATTTGTTTCATCTAATTGCTAACTTTTTCACGTATATTTTTATCATTTTTCTTTCATTTGCATTAATTCAGTAAATCATTTTCTGTATCATTGCAATGCTTTAATTTTTTATGTGTAAACATGTCCTTCTCGATACAAGAAACTGCACATTTCTGTTCAGGAAAAAAAATTCCTCAAATCAAAACAACATCTTCCTCTGTCATTCACAACTACGTGCAATCTGAAACGAAAGGTTGCCGTTTCTTTCCTTCCCCAACGTTTAACACTAGAGTTTTAGCATGATATTCCCCCTCCCTTTTTTTCCAATAAACAATAATATTTTCAATAAACAATCAGTTCTTTTAGCACAATAGTATTTTGCTAAATTTTTTGTCTGAAAGATGCTTTTTAGCCCTTTTAGAAGGTATAATTTCAAAAATTTTCTTCACGTCGGACCCAACCATGGTGGGTCCTCCTACCTCACTAAACTTGATTCTTAGTCCCCCTGAGCTAAATTTCGTTGCGCTGTCTGCATCAAGTATCCCCCCCCCCATTAGCTGTTTATTAGCTAGTATTTTGCAAACCAACATTAAATGAAATGAATATAAAAAAAATTACGCTCACGTAGAGAAATAGATATTTCATAGGCAATGAAGTTTCAAGTTTGTTTTTATTGCTTAGAAGTTTGTCCTTGGTAAAGACCAGTGTACACTGGTAAAGCTTTCACTAGTAACCTATAGACAAACCGTTGCTACGAGGTCTGCAGGGCACCAGTCAGTTTTGCAGGGCAGAAACCCTTTTCACCCCCCCAAACCTATTGGCCAAGTTACGCCCCTGAGTATACAATGAATAGCAAAAAATTTGGTACCGAAAATTCGGTAGATTAATTATCCGTGGAAAAAGTTTTGGACATGACAATGAAATTTCGGTGTGAATTTCGATGGAAACTTGAAAAATTTCAGTGGAAAGAAAACGTTTCGGTGAGTAAAGAAATGAAAAATTTTCTGCGAATTATTTCTATCTTCAAGCGAAAATATCAAAAACATAACTATGAAAGTTACGAAAATCGCATATTTTGATGTCAACCCAATAAATGAAACTAAAGTGTGATCAAGAATGTTATAAACTCTTATTTAGAGGACGTTTTATTACATTTTTCTACCCCAAGGAGGAAAATTAACTGAAAGCTTTTACAGTTTGCCATGCTTTTTATTGCTAATCGCAACGAGTTAATTAGAAATTCTGGTCGCTTGTGAGTTAAAAATTGAAAGAAGTAATTGAGAGAAGTAATAAAGATCTAGTAGAAGCATCAGTTCAGCCCATAAACTGAAAATGAAGGGGAACCAGAAACTGAAAATTAATATGCATTGGACATGTCTCCCAATGCAGTGTGCTTTGACCGGTATTGTTCTTAGTTAATATAAATAGCTTACAGGTTTTTCAATATCAAATTTTGTAGACGATAACTATGTTATATTTGCAAGGAAAATCTTTTTTTGGGGGAAACTATAAATTAAAGCTTTAGTATAAACTAGCTTAAGTATCCATATATCCAATACACTCATTTTCTAATGTAAAACAAAGGTCGATGTTGAGTACTCCAGTTTCTTAATGTTCTGGAAATTTCAATATTCGCTGTTTTTAAGAGTTTCTTAAATATGACGTCGTTAAATTTAACATTTGCTTTCTATTTTCGATTCTTTAACGCTAAGAGATTTCCCAACAGAAACTTGTTTGAAGAGTTTTCGTTTCTGCAAATTTTCAATGTTTCTATTGTTTTCAAATGCTTATTTCAAATGCTTGACATTTCAGTAAATTTCACTACTCATTGTTTCTTAATTATGATGTCATGAATGATGTTATGAAATGTTCATGACCCTTTTTATTCACGTCAAGAGATTCGCTTCCGTTCTGACGCTGTATTTAGACGTGGGAAGTATATTTTTATCCTTTGTGTCTTTCTAGGCCATCAGGGCAATCATGTTCTTCGATTTTACAGAATTCCGTTGTTCTCAGTTTTATCACGATTTAATAGTTTCTTAATTTAATTTTTTTGCTTCGAGTTCTGAAGTTTCTTAATTTTTTCTGACTGTCCAGTACTCGTTTCTTATAGCCAGTTTCTTTAAAGAAAATGAGTGTACATGCTCTAGTAAAGTTAAAGGAACCACTGACTCGAACATTAAAGCTAAAGGTATCAACTACAGGGGCTCCGAAGTCCGAACCAAATTTAAAGTAAAGGGGGCCATGGACAACTTAATGACCCATAACGAAAGATTTAAAAAAGTCTATCGTTTAACAAAAATTTGGGGGAGGGGGGGGCTTCCTCTGGATAAAACTTTGTCATCTTTACTACCTCAAAAATTTCCTTGTATTCTTTTGATAAAAGCTTCTTAAAGATGGGAATTAAGTCATATTATTTATGGTTTGGTCTTATCTATGTATTGTCAGGGAAGACGAAAAGCCTAAGAACAATTGTGTTAATTCGTCTCGCTTCATATATACAGTTGAAAAGTTTTGCATCGGCCTTCCATAAAACTACTGCACCAGGTCACAGTTATGGAACCACAATGTTTTCCGGATTCTAGTAAATGACTCAATTTCATAACAGCTAGAAATTGATAACCATTATAACCAAATAGCCTACTGTCCTGCCCACAGTAAGGGAACAAGAAAAGGTGGCCCATATGCCTAAGGTCCCTAGGGCTCTTTGTAGTGGAAGTGCCAGTTACTGTGCAGTTGTAAGAATCTGGTCATAGTTTATGTAACAGCTTTTGAGATCACACATTTTTCGCACCATTTTAAGTGTTATAATGCACTTGGCTTCTTTCCCTAGACAAATGTTAGAGAAAATGATCTATCCCTACCCTGCCAGAGAATTTTTGACATTTGTACCAGTTTGTGGACCATACTGTTACAAGAGAAAGAGGGAAACCAGATTTATGAACCATACTTTGACAAGAGAAGGAGGGAACTACAACAGGCCCACAAAGGACTACAACAGGTGACTAAAGGCACCAGGGGTGTACAGAGGGTGGCTTTCCCTCCTAATATTGTAAAAGACTGGTCAATAATGTCACCGTCTACCTATACTGCTCACAGTGAATCTATTTAGGCTTAAAGTAAACGTAAACGCAGCTAGTAAACGTTATACTTTGACAAACTTTATGCATATATGCATAAAATGCATAAAATGGCTGATTTGATGTTTGAAGCTAAACACCACACCAATCAATCTGCCTTTTAGCTTAACACACCTTTTTAGCAAAACAAAATCTTAACACACCTAAACCTATTATGCAAAAAATTTTCATACGATGTTTTCTCTCTTCCAACGATATACACAACCTTGAAAATATCTAACAAATGACAGTATCAAGTTATGAAACTCTTTCCAAGCAGGATTAAAAATGATTAATGGCGCAAAATATATGATGAATAAATTGCAAAGTTTCGTAATTCACAACTTTGAAAAAATGCATTGCTTCAAAGTTCTTAAAGGTTTAATAACCCTTTAGTTTTCATTGTTTTTAGCCTGCACGACATGTAGCTAGATATTTCCTTTCTTTATTACGGTTTATGCTTATAGGTTGTCATTATGCACTAAACAGCATTAGAGCGAATGAATTGAAATTTTTAAAAAAGAGGCCCTGAGCACTCGATTATTTTGAAAGGTTTTCAGTACACGAATTTCTTCTAAAAAGCTAAGGTCCGGTGCTGGTAGGCAGTTTCTTAAATTTTCTGGCCATTTTGCTATCAAAAGTTTCTAATATGTTTCTTAAATTGCTTAAGTAATGAATTTGTTAAACGTGCTTCCAAGGTAAAGTAAATAGTTCACCCACATTCAGAGATAAACTAACAAAGTATGTCAATTTGAAGTCGGAACAAGTGTAGTGTTGCAATATACATGGGCTCCGACAAAGGTTGAAAAGTGGGGGGGGGGGGCAAGGGAAAATTTAACACCCATAACAAAAGATTTTGAAAAAAACTCTATTATTTTGCAAAAAAGTGGGGGGGGCCAAGGCCCCCCGGCTCCCCCCTTCGTCGGAGGCCCTGATATAAAAGTATAGTTGTTACAAAAAGATGCGTATATTGAGAATTTTTAAAGTTTTCACATAGGTAGTTAATGTAGATTTGTAGAATGTAAGGATGCCATGTGCCTGATATTGGAATTGTTTTATTAAAGCTGGTCCTTGGCCTCACAACCAACATCCAAGAGGAAATATTTCACTTGTACTGTACGTTAAAGAAATGTCACTGGATTTCACATTTCACTACACAAAAACAAAGCCCAAACAAACCATGACTCATTCAGTTTCAGACAAAGACTATCATATTACTAATGGTCACGTGATGCGAATATTTGCATGGAATGATGGGAAATCTGGAGGGCGCTTTCGAAAAAACAAAGATAGCAATTTGCAGAAAATGGCGACGGAAAGAGGAGTCGCTCTGGTGGCTTTCATAGCCCTTGTCTGCTTATTTGTCACAGTATCTTCCGGTAAGTTATATAAATGACATACCCTCTTTTCTGTGAGCTATGTTTATAATCTGATGGTCACCAGAGTGAGAGGAAAGTTAATGATTTTGTTATTACATATTAAATGATTTCCCGCTACTAGTCCAGTCCTAGACATCTTGTTAATGCGGCAAGTGCGCCGGCTCAAATATTTAGAGTCGTTTCTTCTCTAAAGGTGAAAATATCGATGATCGAGAAATCAATTAAAATAACAAGGGCTACTGATGTTTAAAAAAGCTAGAAACCTGACTAATAGTATGTGTTCACGGAAATGATCGCATCAGTTTAAAGGCTGTCAAGCATCTCCAATTATAATGATTTGCAAGTCGCTTTTTAGTTAGGCTTGTCGCTTTACAAAGCGTGTACATCCTGCAAATGATTCTGATCAGTACTGTCATTTTCTAAGATTCACCCTATTATTTAGGGTAGTTTGACGGATTCTGCGAACTACTAAGCTCCTGAGTTGGAAAAGTATGTCACCATTATAAACAAGCAAGTTTCTGGGCCTATAGGCGAAGCAATTTAACGTAGATCCACAATCATTTTTCAGTGACAACATTTTCTTTGCTTCGGAAATTCACAACAATTTACAGTGAAACGTTTATGAGTTTTTATAACACATTAACGCTATGACATGAGAGTCATGACCTGACCAACAGAATGCGACAGGAAAAGCCCTAAAAAATCACATTTGAATTCTGTTCTGGAATGGTCTAAAGGTCTCTCAAAGCAAAAAAAGCTTGTCACAAACAGCTTACCATTATCTGCAGTGTTAAAACAATAATTTGGAAAAGTCATTTGTGGAAATCAGACAAAGTTGATGGGAAATGTAGTTGTCCCCTGATTTTCTATTACTGAGTACCCAAATGATATTTCATTTATCTACCTTTGTATGAATTTGTGATTTTTTGTGCCAGATACAAAGAACAAGTTTTTCTCCATTTGAACATTTTCTTGTGTACCTTTTCAATTCATATTTTAAAATAAATTTTCAAACCTATTGATGTTAATGCCTCTGTTTGACAGCTTGACATTGGTTGACTTTGTTGATAGTTGTGCCTTGGGTCTTGCTAATTAATAAATTTTGCTTTTAGATTTGTATGTAAACCAACCTGGTTATATTTATTACAAGCAGCCCCAAAAAACAAGCCAGTACAATGTTTTTGAGATAACTTTCAAAACAATAGATGCAACTGGTATGCTTCTGCATGCTCAAAGTGTCGAGAAAGGAGATTTTTTAACCCTTGAGTTGGTGAGAGGAAAAATAAGGTAAGCAAAATGTACATGCCATTCTAATTATGCTAACAATAAAATTGTTGTAGCACAGAATATGATACTTGCTCTTTTAGGGTGCACAAAAATGCTCTCCAAACTCAGTAAATTAGAGGTCAAGTTCTAAACAAGCCAAAAGACTCACAATCGTTCCCTTGTGTAAGAGGAAATGGCATCTTCCAGATAGCTGTTTTCTAGAAAGTTTGTTTTAAGTTTGTCCAGCTCTGTGTGGAGTTTAATTTTAGAACAGATTTTAAGTGCCCTGTATGCTAAAATTTTGATGAGGTTGATGGTGCATTATTTTGGACAAGAAGAATTCAAGCATATTTACTGACTGGTAAAATTTTGCTTAAATATGAGAATAATGATAATAATAATAATCAAAAAATTATTGTAATTTTCTATTGTTTGTTAGATATGCTGGAGAATTTGGAAATGGCCATATTAATATAGACAAACAAGTAACAGGTTATCATAATATGTATGTGGGGCAAGATTTGGCAGACAACCAATGGCATACCGTCAAGGTAACTCAAAACACACAAGACATCACAATTATCATTGATGGTAGGAGGGAACCAAGATACTTCGGATTCTGGAGAGCACCACCAGCGCCAACTCAGTTCAGTGTAGAAGAGGTGTTTATAGGAGGACTGTACTCATATGTTGGGGTTTCTGAAGAAAGATCTGTTGCCCAGGAAGGAGATTCTATGTGTGTCCGATCTGCATACATGAATGGCATTGATCTTCTCAACCAAGGCACCAGAAAAAATGTTCAATCTTTCTGCGATTCTATCAATTACTATCCAATCTTCTTCCCAAACAAAGTCTCCCATTTGTCATATAAGAATTATGACATAAAGTCATTGAGACTGAAGTTTGATTTTAGAACAGTAATTCCAGACCAAGTTGTAGCCAACTACACAAACAAACTAACCAAAGTTCTTGATCTGACATTAGACAGACAGGGCAGGCTCGTTCTTGGGGCAACTGTCGAGAAAACTGGCAGTCATCTTGTAATGAAAACTGGAAAACCCAATTTACATGATGGCACATGGCATACAGTTGAGTTATTTTTATCAAACAGAGAACCAAATTATGATGCAGAGTTTATTGTTGATGGTGTGAAACGGAGATCAAAATTTTTAAATCCTTTTATATTTGATGGTGGACCTCTTCACTTTGGTTTTGGTTTTACTGGATGCATGAAGAATCTGTTGCTAAATGGTAGAGCTGTTGATTATACTCAGATGCAGAAAGTTTCAGTAATCATGGGCAAGTGCAACCTTAAAGATTTCTGCACACCAAATCCATGCATCAATGGTGGTAAATGCAATCAAACTGATACCATTTTCAGATGTGATTGTAGACATACTCCCTATACAGGATCATGTTGTACTCAATGTGAGTAATTATCAGTTTCCAGTTTTAGTTTTCAATTGCATTCTGAATTTACATAAGTTGATGCATAGCCAAGTCATGTTTATTAAGATATGATCATGAACAAACATAAAAAAGAGTGGTTGTAAACAAGAATGGATGAGGGAATGAAATAGCAAATATTTTCACTGGCTAAGGTAGTTAATCTAGTGCTTTATTTCTGTTTCTAGTTTTGTATTCATTTCTGCTTTTTCTTGCTCTTAATTTCATAGAATTCTCTAATTTTGCATAAAAGCCCTTTATATATTGGCTTTTGAATTATGTAGAATGACTGTGCTGTGCAACTCAAAGACAGGAAGTTGTTTATTGTAAGGTACTTTTAGAGTGACAGTGCAAATTGCCTTTCAATAAATTTGTAAAATGTAAAATTTCAGTGCTGTAAAATTTGAAAAAAAACACCAGTAAACTGAAATTTTCTTCTAACAGCACGTTTCAATTATACATGCACTGAAATCCACGAGAAGGCAGGGGACAGATTCATTAGTGACAAATACTGGCTAGATATGGATGGCATTGGAGGATTGGATCCAGTTAGAGCATTTTGTAGAAAAGGGAGAACACCTCAAGATACTATAACACAAATTAACACAACTATACCCTTTGATATTAATGTAATAAATCCGACGGGCAAAAAGATTATTCCTGTGACGTATCTTGCTGATGAAGAAAGTTTAAGGGAGCTTCTACTGCATTTCAAGTCCTGTAGGCAATTCATCAGATACCGTTGTGCAAGGAGTGCTCTGTTCAAATCACCAACAGGACCAAAGCAGGTGTGTAAGCAAACAAATAAATATTTTTAGCTTTGTATGCCTCTGAACATTGGTGTGGGAGATCCTTTCTTTTGCCATCTAGTGCTCTGATAGAACTCATCATTTCTTACTCTACAATCCAGCCTGAATATGAATATCCCCTTAAGCATGAAACTAAGAGGTGCAGCTTGAAACTATCCTGTTATATCTAGCAAAGTATGCACATATGTATCTATCATAAGAGCTCCAATTCAGACCTCATCATTTTAGATATAAGAGCATGTTGAAACATGGCCAAACTGTACACATTTAAAAGCAATGATAATTATAGAAGGCATGTTTAGTGTTAAATGAAGGCAAAGTTTATTAAGATTGTAGTTATTCTTTGTTCTTGCCTAGGCCGAATGCCTTTTGCCTCTGAAATCCCTTTTTGTTTATCTATTAAATTGTCAGCCATTGGGGGTAATTGTAATTAAAAGGACATGGTAAAACTCATATGAAGTTTAACATTTGAAGATTATGTTCCATTCTCGATATCCCACTGTTAATTCGACATACACGCTCACTTTCAGGTACAATGGATGGGCTTTGACGATAAACTGCATTATTATTGGGGAGGTTCAGGAGGCCGGCGAGGTTACTGCGCTTGTGGTTTGACAAGGACTTGTATAGACAAAGAAATGCATTGCAACTGTGACGCCTTTAAGTTCGTCAGAGACATAGAGGATAAAGGTTACTTAACGACTAAAGAGCATCTTCCAGTACGCCGTATTGACTACTTTGACGTAATGTCGGACACTGGTAAAAATGGTATAAGTTCCATTGGTGCACTTGAGTGTTGGGGAGTAGGTAGGCAAAGTTTCCTTTTTACCTCAATTTTATGTTGTAGTTTTTCAGCGTGTGATTCTTCTTTGAACAGGCACTTGAGTCTTCTCGTGTAACTTGCATTTATTCTTTTGTTTTTTTACAGATACTTCCAACCTGGCAGCTACTTTTAGAGAGCAATGGTCCTACATGCAGATAGAACTGACAGACGAAAATGAATGGAACAATCACATCGATGCTGGAGATGTTGCGCTGGAGTTTCTGACAACCACGGCAGCCGGGACGCTCGTCTTTGCTAGGGGACCTATCTCTGGAGATTTTCTTGAAATAAAGCTTATCAACAGGCAGCGTGCTCGGGCAACCATGAATCTAGGTGAGATTTATGTCCAAGTCTTCTACGTTCTGCTTAATTGATTAACTGCTTTCAAACAACAAACTTGGAAGACGGTTGGTGAAGTTTGAGTTTTCATGCCTTACAAAAGTAAAGTTATCCCAGTTGTTTTGGAAACCCAGATCTTTGCCCATTGATCACTGATGTGGTAATTAATTTAAAACCAGAAATATTTTGTCTTTATTTTTGTCTTTATTTGCATGATACAAACTGCTAAAGTTAATTAATATAAGGCAATTGCATTTTGCACGACCAAAAAGCTGGGATTATCAAGACCAGAGTCTAGGCTGATATTTTTGTAGTTACAGTCAGTACTAAAGGTAATGTGTGATATAAGAAGCACTGTATTCAACCTTTGTTTCAATTTGTGTCAAGTTTAATTTTTCATTTTGTACGGCCTGAAATAAAAAGTGTCCTGCTTTTCAGGTTAGGTAAAATTCATTTTAATTATCGCGTTCACCAACTAGAGTATTTTCTTTATAAGTTACCATCTAGGAAAGACATATTGAGATTGTTGCCCCTCCCTTATTAAATGTTGAAGCGTCAACCTACTTTATTACATGCACCTTTATTACAGTGGTGGACACTTGGAAGGGCGAAAGGAGCGGTTGCAGTGGCTATTGGTTATTTATCTAAATCCATGGACAAATGTGACATCATCTTATCAAAATGATATGCTTGCCCTGCCCCCTCCCCCATATTTGACTAAGTTTCCGCCACTGGTTAGGATTCTGTTTCAATTGCCAATTTACAATTGTAGTACTATCGTAGTATTTACAATTGAAAAGTATTTGCAGTATTATCCAAACTATTTATTCTGTATAGGATACTACAAGAACATGCATTTGGATGTGGACATTGCCGTTTTGAATAGAACATTCGATGATAATTTGCCGCACAAGCTACGTCTAGATTGGAACAGGAGGGAAATGAACTTTACAGTTGATAACATAACTCGCATTGTGGAGTTTCATTATCAGTATGGCATTACTCATCTTGATGTTGATGGAAGCCCTTTCTACGTCGGCGGTCGAAATGATGGGTTAGGCGAAGGATTCATTGGAATTATAAGATCATTTGTAAGTTAATGTTCATATCTTTTATTGCAACGTTATTCGAGGACCACGTCTGAAAGGTTCTTCTGAAAGTACATACACGGCTAGAACTGGAATCGGATCCTGTGTCTCCCAGAAAATATTTTGATGAAAGGAAGCATTTTTCTGATTAAATAAGCCAAGTCCCATTCAAGTCGATAATCCAAGGTAAGCCTCCGTTTCTGGTTGGCCCATTTTCCATCCATGGCTGGATGCCTTAGTCCTTATGGGAAGAAAATTATGTTCTCAAGAAATTTTTGAAGAATTCGGTTTTCCACTCTTTACCCTTTTCTAAATTTCGCAAGAGCGGATATGAATCTTTTTATCAAAACATATAAACCCATCATATTTAGATGAAAGCAGTCCATCGCTTAAATTACTTTCTGAAAAACTTAAGGGAAGATCCAACCCGCCATTTTTTCCCTCAAAATCATAACATTCCTGAGGCACTTAATTGAAAAAATTCCTTACGCAAGAATTTTTGCTCTTTTAAATTCTTCTTTAAAGATAATGTTTTCAAAGCCATTATATTAAGTTTCTCGACAACTAATTTCCAGGAAAGAAATAATTTTTTTGTTCGGAAATAATTTCGGGAATTAAACGCTGAAATAATTTCGGAAAAATTTTTAATCTCTGCTGATGTTATTTGGTGAGAAAAGCGTTGAAATCGAGGCACACTGTGAGTTTTATGCACCCTTATTTACTTGTAATCTGCTTAATGCCTGATTTAGCGATAATTCTTTTTTGTAGTACTATGGGGGAAAGCTTGTTGATCTTCCAACCGAGGCAGAGGGTTTATCGCGAATCGGTGTATACCCGGGACAAGGAAGCGCTTGTAAACTCGTCAAATCCCCTTGTAATCAAGGATTCTGTATCGAAGAATACAACAAATACTTCTGCAACTGCTCGGTTTCGGCATTCAGTGGTAACCATTGCCAATATGGTAAGATATACTTTGTTGCTTCATTTTAATTTTTTTTATCACAAAAGAAATGCAAACAATTCCGCAAGAATTGCAAATGCATATATTTCTATTTTTCTCTAGGTTTGTCTGTTTTTGTTTGTTTCGTGGATCTGCTGCATTTTTTCCATTTGTAGAAAATAGATTTTGTAGATAGAAATATATATTTAAAACTGTGTTTACTTTTTTATTTCAAACTATATTCGCATTCAAGAAAGATAATGCTTTTATTCGTTATTTTGGTTCAAATGACGGATAAGTGTTTAGTTTTTACCGAGTGAAGATTTCACAATGAGTTGTATTTATAATCATGCTATGCAAAATACATCGAGCATAAAGACGGCTAGAAAAATGAGGAAAAAAAATTCCTAATCCTTTATATTATCTTAATAGTTTAAATGTGTGTTGTTTTAATTTGATAGCTTAATATAATTGTAATTCAGAGGAGTAGTTTAAGTGGCCTTTGGAGTCCAGAAAAGTTGTCCACCTTTCACTGACCAAGGAAATCTTACCATAAAACCTTTCTCATTTTAATACACCAATTCGACTTGTAACCTCGTTTTGGAAATTTCTCCAAACTTAATTATACGACTTTTTTAAGCTCAGATTTGCTTTCTCGCCATAATTTTAGGCAGGATGCAATTTTTTATATTGTTTGTGCTTGTATTTTAGATTTTACGGAGAAATGAAGTTTGAAAACTTTTAAGGGATTTGACCCCAAAAATCATTCCGGGTGAAACTTTACCCCCCTAGTCGCCAATCACGGTCAAATCCCTTATACATTTTATATCTTTATGTCGTCATCAATTCAATATCCGTGAGCAAAACTATAATTTCCAAAAAGACTAAAATCCGAATCTGAGGTCAAAACTTTTGTACAGACGATTTTTAAGAATTTTTCAAGATGAGGCCGTAAGTCGAATTGGTGTATGGGTTTAAAATGGGTATGGTCAGAAAACGGGGTACACAGCCAGCCAGTCTTTGTCTCCTCTTCTGGCATTTGTTTTTTCAAAACCTTACTAGAAATTTGTAAATTGTTTTCAATTATAAATATTTTTATAAACCGATGTTAAGTAAAACCCTTTTATTGATTGATAAAAAAACCATGTAATGCAAGTATTTAAATTATAAAAAGTTAATGCCTAAATTTTACAGTGCAAACTAGTTCTGCAAAAATATTCGTATTAAAAAAACGGAAGGCTTTTGAATTTTGTTCTGATTTTTTTCATTTTTGTATATATGGTTTTTTTTTAAATAAAAAGGCTATAAAGATTTTTCAACTTCCTCAAGTTTTCAATTTTTTGGCCACCTTCCTCAATTTCTTCTGGTTCTATTACCTTCCTCCGGCCAGTGGCCGTGGGACCGTGATATTTTCCTGACTCTGGTGCATTTTATTATAAGCATTGAAATTTTATTAACTTCACGGCTCTGCATGTCTTTACTCAATCAATTGAATTCACCAAATAAATTTTTTTCAGACCAAAATGCATTCGTCTTTACCAGTGGTAAATTCCTCAGGTACACTTTCCAGAAAAAAGTTCAAGTGCAGGAAGGATACATTAACGTTGCCTTCAAAACAAATGAGGCGAATGCAGTGATTTCTCAGTTACGTGGAGATGGGAACGCCCATATCACTCTGTTATTAATTAATGGAGTGCTGAAGCTGTTATTTAACTTCAGGCCTCTTGAGACGGATCTGCAGTCGTTGGATATACAGCACCCACAGCAAACAACGTTGGGAAAATTCAACGACAATAAAAGACATATAATTAGGATTCATCACAAAGAAAATCAGATTTTCACGTACGTTCTTGATAACAGCGACAGCCCGATAAAAGGCGTTCGTAATATCTCGGCACCGTTCACAACAATGTTATTTCCTGAACCGGCCACTTTGGCTCTTGGTAGGCGCTCTTCTCTGCTTGTCGGATTCCCTACAACGTTCGTCGGTTGCATCACTGGGCTCCGTTATCAGTATCTTCCACAGGGTGCTAAAATTGGTGTCAACATTGATATGGGTCATCTTTTCCAAACGAAAAACCCCAGTCTGGATCGATCGCAAGCACCAGTGAATGGATCCTGTGGAGATACCCTGCCTGTCCCGCCAGCTTTGCCACCAATTATTCCTCCGCAGCAGTTCAAATTCAGAAACCCTGTCGTCACAGTTGCCCCGATTGGTTCAAATTACACATTCGGTAAAGCTGTAGTAATCGGTATTGTGTGCGTCCTAATTGTCCTTGCTGTCGTGCTACTGTTCATAACATTGAAATGTGTTGAGAACTACAAAAAGAAGTATAGAGCGATTGAAGAAAAACTTGCTTTGACGCTTCATGAAAAAGCCCCCGCAAAAGAGGAGCCACCCACACGCAGAAATGATTTTTACTACGAAAGAGAGCAAGAGCCAGAGATTCCTCTTCAGGAACTCAGATCCCAGCCAGCCGAACCAGTTTACCCATCGCAGAGTTCATACGGCCCTGAAACGATTTCATATGCCCCGAGCCCTAAGCCTGGTGCTGCGGCCGCATCACCACCAGAGAAAGACGACGATGATGGGTTCTTCTTATAGATCAGAATCAGAAGTTTTCTGTATTCCACCTTTTTCAACACATGCAACCATGTATTTACCAACGTCAACTTTTGCTGGTATGACTGTGGATACCAAGCATTAGACTCAACACATGGACTTAGTTGTACTAGAAAGTTTTTTGTGTATTTTTTCGTTTCTTTTAGCTCTAGGGTATTTAAGGAGGACATGACTGGTTTTTGATTGTTTCTGAAATTGCTTGTAAGCTAGATTTTATGGCAGTTTTATACAGTGAATTTTAGATATCTCTCACCAGCTAATGATAAGCTTCATTAGAATTTCGAGGAAAATAGTTAAGTGCACATACTGTGGTTCTGGTTTGCTTATAGGGCAAGGGTTAACGACGTGATTTATTGTAGGTTAAACAATTTTCCTTTTCAGAATAGTTGGAAGACATTTCATATATAATTGCATTTTTCTGCAAAATTTGAGTAACACGGAACCCTTGCATCGAAAAATATGCACATACTGTTATAAAGTTAAGAATTTGTTGATGATGTATTGTTTTGTATTCAAGTTGTATTTAATCATGACGTCAAAAGCACATCGTTGTATGGTATCTTATTCAAAAGTGGAGGATATACCAGTAGCATTTATTATATTGTAGCATTTAATACCTTCGTTATCGACTTTTGAGTATTTTTGAAATTGTATTTTGTACCGCTCTTACTAAACACTTGTTTCTATTCCAGGAAAAAATCGTGGGGGGGGCGGATAACTAAAAACTCTGGACAAAATGGAGAGCTTTATTGGGAGATTTTTGCCCTTTTGTTGAAAACACTGCACATTTTACCGCGAATTCTCCTGTAGTTGTTCTCTAACTTCAACTTCTTTTCGTTTCATATTTGAAGTGCTGTTTTACGGTTTTGTAAACATGCTAAATGCTTCGATTAACTTGATCATCGAACTTAAAATTGAAATCTGTTGGGGCAAAAAGTTCCGGGCAAATGCTATGCCTTCTACCCTTTTCAAGAGAGATGGGTTCTCTCAAAGGGAAATTGTTATTGTTATTGAAATTGTTACCCTAAAGCGGGTCAGATGCAGAAGGTTGTTCTTGGAAAGCGGCAAGCTTATCAATCTGAAGTGGTATTTCTACTTTTCGATTAGACAGACATCTATTTAGTATCTTTCTTGTTTAAGTTCAAATATAAAAAAACATTTGATCAGAGAAGTTGTACCCGGTGAGCGGAGGCGGACATTATTTCTTAAAAATGCGAAAAGTTCTTGGTAGGCAGTTTGGCTAGCTCTAGTTGTCATGTAATTTATCGCGCTTTATATGAAAGGGACGTTCTTTCCATCACAGCCACTGCATCGGCAGAGGTAATAGGGTCTCGAAAATTTATCACAAAGATCAGCTGTTGCTGCAAAATTGATTGCTAGGCAAAACTGATTGTGTCAGGGTCGTGTTTTGCCATTAACCTGCTACGTATTTCTAGCAGCATGACACGACATGTGTAGGCATATTTCAATGTCCCTGATGTGTTTAAATGCGACGTCACAATGTAATGGTTGAAAAGAATTTGTTACGTCTATTTCTTCGACCAGCACATTTTTCCTCATTTGTTGGCCATGACCAAACTCGGGGTATCAAAAACCATACCTCTAATAATGTTTTGCGATGGATTTGAGCCTTTCGAGCTTTTGAAAACAAAGGTATCACAAGCCAAAACACAGCTGTATAGAGCATCTTTAGGGACAATTCCTTGAAAAGACTATCCAATATGGAGAAGGCAAGAAGAGAAACTTAACTTGGACCTCCCTTTTCTGTTTTGGATTAATACTTGCTGTGCCATGAAGAAGCAATTTTCGTTCTTTGTATGCAAGGACATCATAAGCATGTCAAAGTTCGAGGGGAGCAGGATCGAAGGGACACCGTGTAACAAAAATGGGGGGACTTTTTCAATTAAGTTGCATCTATTAACAGGGTGGTTTTTCTAAAATAAATTGGGCATGTGCCACTGGTGCATCTCCGGCTCTAAGCCCCTGTTTGGAAGTCTCTTTTTTTAACATTAATATACTCCATTCATATAAAACTCCAGAAAGGGATCGGCGATCATTATGAGCATCAAATGTTTAATACTAGTGGTAAGAGCGTCTCGAAACACTGTCACAAAGCTCGGCTGTGGCTGCAAAATTGATTGCTGCAGAGTGTTTCTAGCAGCATAGCACGACATGAACGCTAATCAAAGTTTCTCTGAAGACTTGAAAGAGTTCAATGTGACGTCACAATGTAATTATTTCCATTGTTGTTGATAGCAAAGCTTATTTGCCATTTTGGACCGAGCCTTTCCAAATGGGAAAAGAAAAGAAGTCAATATTGTTTGCTTCATCGTGTTGCTTCATCAAGAAGTCAATATTGTTTGCTTCAATTTAGGGGTCTGGAACACAGGCTACTTTCTGCTCCTTTCCTTTCAAGGGATGACAAAGCGAGTTCTCATTTCGGCGCTTTCCCCTTGGATTTTTCTGATTAATATAAATATATAGGTCCTATATTTTGAACAGTCCTCCAAACTGCTTCAGGTGGACACAAAAAGGGCCACCCTTTTTTACTTCCTCATTATATGCCTATAAATAATTCTTTTAGCGTCACTTTAACATCATTACAGTAAATTCTGGATTTATCTCATGGGGGTTTATGGATGGGAGCTAATTAGTGGTGGGGGTATTGGATGGAAGCTAATCACTGTTAAAAACACAAGAAAGATAATCTGTGCCGTCCACAGCAGAAATAGACATTATGATTCTGGTCTTATTCTGACTATGAACAGGACTTAACAATTTCTTTAACAGAAGCCTTATAACAGAAACACTTTGAGAACCATGGTACCATTTCGTTTGGCAGGCGCTTGCATACGTCAGTTTAGGCCAGGCGAATCGTGGTTTTTGGTAGATTACAGGTATATTAATGACAGCATCAGACGACAAGATAGGTTTCAGTAGGCGAGTTGATAAGGGAAGCTATACACTTGGTTAATGATGCTAATGCCATGATTCACAAAGCGCTTACTTAAACGAAAACCCAACAAAAATAAAAGGTCGCTAATCGTCAAGTTTCTACTTCTGTAAAGTCTTTTAGTTGCTTTAATATATGCTATGGATGCCTCTAGAACCATTCGATTGTCACTTTCATTAGGTATTGGGTTACCGTAAAGAAGCAAGTTAAGTAAGGCTATTGAATCGATGCTGTTTAAATCCAGTTTTGGAAGGTATGAAAGCTGGCCAAGGAGATCACTGCACATAGAAGCAAACAGAAGGCAGAGCAGGAAGAAGTGCTCATTTTCCTCAATTCCATATTACAAACAAACTTGCTAGGGTAGGGGGTAATTCGGGGGGCTTGTACAAATAGAGGCCAATGCACAGATTAACGGTACATGGGATGCAGGGCCACTGGAGCAAATTTCTAACAAGATCCACTGCGAAGGAGATTTTCCACCTGCATACCACTACGCAGTAGCTGTTTATTTTTGTCTTGCTAACATATAAGAGATAGAAGAGATAGAGACTGAAAAGAGATGGAGACTGAAAATTTGCTTTGAAACGGATAGAGACTGAAAATTTGCTTTGACAGAGACAGATAATTTTCTTTGAAAAGAATAGGGACTGAAACATCACCTTGACAGGGATACAGACCTAAAACTTGCTTTGAAAGAGACAGAGATTACAAGTTCGCTTTGAAAGAGATAAGTTGAAAATTCGAGAATTACTTTAAGTTCTGTAAATTTGATTCTCGGTTTAACTTGCAAGTTTTTATTTTTCTTGCATGTATGATTGCATTAATGTGGATTCATTTTTTCTTTGGTATGTTGTAATTGATTTGAATATTTGTCGGATACAATGCAACTTGGGGGAGGATATGTGCCTGTCGCTTAACCAGGGTCATCCCCCATTTACAATGAAAATTAAAAAGAAAACCAAGTACGTATTTTAACGTATTAAAGAAAACGTATTTTAAAAAAATACACAAACAAAAAACTTAACCTCCCACGAGGAGTTATAAAATTAAGTATGCTCAAGAGTGCGTGGCCCCTGAATGGAGCACAAGGCCACTTCTGCCCTCTAGCATTGTGCCAGTTTGTAAAGTATTTTTTGTGCGTTTTTTTCTGCCGCTTATGCATGCGCGGTGGTAACAAATCATGTTGCAAAATAGCAATAGTCCAGTAAAACTAAGTCAAAAAATGGTCGAACCTCAAACAAATTGCAACAGAAACGAAATAATGGTTGTTTGGCTAATTAAACAATGCTCTATAACATATGAAAAGTCCTAAGAAATTCTAGAAGTGGAAAGTGTCCAAATTGCCAGCTGAATTAAGGTGGTTTAGCAAAACAAAATTCATGGATTTTAAACGTAGAAGTCAAAGTCGAGAAGGCATATGGGTTTACAATGACTCTCGTAGTATTTCCATTAAATCTACCAAGATAATTACCCACTCTTGAATAGATATTTATTCAACATCGTGCTTACTTAATTGTGATGTTTACTTTATTTGGGGAAGTCCTCTCGAACCATTTCAAAACAAATCTTGGTGAAGGAGCTGTTGCGATCGAGCATATGATCAAATTGCATGTTGACCTTGAATCTTGACCAGAGAACCTGTTTGTTGCTTGCGTTATTTCTTCTTTGTGCAGATAATAAAACGTAGTCTACAACCGGCAAAATGGTCTGCATGACAGTTACGTAAGATGGAGTGTGTTATCTGCAAAAAACCAATCTGGAACATAGCAGCAGGTGTCGTTCTTCGTCAGAAAGGTGTAAATGGAATCAACAACGCAAGTAAAGAGCGAGGCGACGTGATAAATGTTACTGCTGGTCAATCAGTTCACAAGGATTGTCGTGCAAATTTCACAAAGCCACAAAATATAGCAGCGGCTGCAAGAGAGACCTCCCAAGCAAGGGGCAAGCGTTTACTTCGATCTGAAGCTCAGAAATTCAACGTTAAAGAGCACTGTCTGTTTTGTGGTGAGGGGGACCGCTACCAAGGGAAGAAGAAGGACTTTTCTCTTGTACCGGTGAGGACCTTCGAATTTCAGAATACAGTTTCCGAAATATGCAATGAAAGAAATGATGAATGGGCAAGAAAGGTCGCTGAGAGAATTGAATCGGCTATTGATCTTCACGCTGCAGATGCTTTGTACCACCAAAAATGCAGTGTAAACTTTAGGACAAGAAAAGGAATCCCTTTAGTTTTCACATCAAATCAAGAAGGCGCAGCACCTCAAAAGAAGACGAAGCGTGGCAGACCACTGGAAGAAATGCAAAATTATGCCTTTGAAAGGGCTATGGAATTTTTTGAACAAAATGACGAGGAACAGCTCACCGTTAAAGATTTAGTTGAAAAAATGGCTGACTTCCTTCAGGAATCTAAAACTTCTTCATACAGTGCTGTATACATGAAGAAGAGGATCAAAGAACGTTTCGGAGAAGATGCTATTTTCACAGAGCTGGATGGAAGAACTGATGTTGTAACCATGCGACCCTTTGCTGCAAAAATTCTGCAAAAGTTCTATATTGAGCCAAAGAAGGAGGACGTTGTTAAAACAGCGACAACATGCCTAAAGAATGCCATTAAGTCATGTCCCACCTCAAAGGAATATTATGCAAGCAACAGTGATATATCATCTATGGAAAATGCAATGTCCTACCTACCAGAGTCACTGATCTTGTTACTTGATACAATTCTTGTTGGAAAAAATAAAAAAAGTAAGATTGCCTCAATTGGTCGAGCAATCATGCAGGCGGCGAGACCTAGAACATTGATTGCACCTTTACAACTTGGTCTTGGGGTTCAAATGCACCACCACTTTGGATCGAGATTTCTGGTCGACTCACTTCATAGGCATGGATTTTGTTGCTCCTATTCAGAAGTGCAAGCTTACGAAAGGAGTGCAGCTATCAAAGATGGAGTTGAGCTGAGTATCCCTGAGGGACAAACGCTAGTTCAATATGTTGCAGACAACGTCGATCACAACATTAGAACTATTGACGGAAGAAATACTTTTCATGGAATGGGAATAATTGCCACTATCACCCCAAGGAGTGCTGCCCGTACTTCAACATTTATCCCAAGGCGATGCAACATATCATCTGATGAAATAGCAGCCATCGGTGCAATTAACATCAAGCAGTACAATATAGCCAATAACCAACTCAACATCAGGTACGATCAGTTGCTCTCAAATGAAATTGTTGATCCAACATCAAAATTGGATCTCTTATGGCAAGTTTCTTGGTTGCTGAACCCAAGAAGGCCATCATGGTCTGGAACAATGCAATGGTGCCACCAGGGGGAGTATCCAGGCAAGTCATCTGTTATCTTTTTGCCAATGATCGATTTGGATCCCAGCAATGTCACTTGTATTCACCCTACCTTAGACTTCGTTTCTCGCCATGCCAAAAAATATGATGTGACACCGATTCTCACTTTTGATCAGCCGCTATGGTGGAAAGCCATTTGTATCATCAAAGGGGAGCCAATTGATAGCCCTTTGCATCAAATAATTTTGCGACTTGGAGCTTTTCATACAGAAATGAGTTTCCTCGGAAGTATTGGATATCTCATGAGAGGGTCAGGATTGCAAGAATCTCTCGAGCTTATATATGCTGATAATGTTGTCCCACATATTCTCACTGGTAAAGCTATCTCCCGAGCAGTACGTGGCCATCAGTTAGTCGAAACAGCTCTTAATGCTATTTTGTTATCGAAAGCCTGTGATGTACCATTGCCTACAGATGCTGACAGAGAGCAGGATGCTGCCGATACAAAAGGAGAGGCTCCAGAGGCTCAACAGCGTGACAGAGGTGCAGAGGCAGCTGCTGAGTTAGAAAACCAGTGATTTGAGGAATTTGAAAGATATGTTTGAGTCACTGATGCAAGGAAGGGTTTCTATGGGATATGTTTGTCAATCACATGATCTTGAGGATGTAAGGCAGAAGATACTCGATGCCAAATCGTCTTCAAGCAATTCCAGGACAGGAAAGCTTTGGTTGCAGTACCTTGAAATGATAGAGATTCTTCGCACATTTATCAAAGCTGAGAGGACCGGAGATTGGAACCTGCACTTGCAAACTGTTCAAGCTATGTTGCCTTACTTTGCCGCCTCGGGACACAACCTCTACACCAAGAGTGCACGAATATATTTGCAAGAAATGAGCAAGCTAAAGGATGATCATCCACGTGTCCATGATGCCTTTGAGAGGGGATTCCATGTTATCAGACGCTCTGATCGTTATTGGGCTGGATTATCCTCTGACCTCATCATAGAACAAGTTTTGATGCGAAGCCTTAAAACCTCTGGTGGCTTGACAAGAGGAAGGGGAATGTCTGAAACACAGAGGCTGATCTGGTTGTTATCCATGTCAGCAACTGCTGAGATCAATGAAGTTATGCAAGAGTTTACTGAAGTTACTTTCAGCAGCAGTGAGCAACATAAAGATACGTCAGAAGCGAGAATTAGCAGAGATTTGAAAGACACAAATTCACTTCTTTCATTCTTTCAGGTAAGAGATCCATTTAGTGACGACTGCAGTCTTCGCAACATTGCGACAGGGGTAACAGCAATAGATACAGTCAATGCTGACGTTGCAAAAGAAGTTGGAAACAAGATTCTTGAAAAGATGACAGGTCATTATTGCAAAGATTTTGTGTTCAAAAGAGCAAACCAGGCCATTACGCTTGATGCAAAAAAGCACCCAAAGGAAACAGATGGAGACATTCATGTAGGACCCCAGCTGTTATTTCAAAGACTTATTGCCGTTAAAAGTCATACCACTGAAGATACATCAAAACTTTTCAGCTACGAGCTCTGTTCGGTTCCAGCATCTTTATTTGAAACAAATGGCTCCTTGAGAAAAGCTAACAAGCCCGTCCTGGCGAGTACCATAAGAAAAATGGTTGAGACAGAGATTGAAATACCATCGCAGCCAGTAAGGTATGTTTTAGATGGGGGCTCTTTGCTGCAACGGATATCTTGGAAGCGTGGAGCATCATATGCCTCCATTATCGATAGTTATGTGGCATATGTGAAAAGGAAGTACACAAAAGCTTTCATAGTTTTTGATGGGTATACCGCTGGTCCTTCGCCCAAGGACATGACACATCAACGAAGAGTTGGCTTGTCGTCTGGAACAACGGTAAAATTCGAAGAAAATATGCTTCTTACTATAAGGAAAGAAACCTTTCTTGAAACAATGAAAACAAGCAAAGGTTTATCAACATGCTTGCAGCAAAGTTGAAGGCAGAGGGCTGTGATGTCTACCATGCTGATGCTGATGCTGATCTTCTGATTGTTCAAAAAGGGATTGAGGCCTCAGTGGAAGAAGAGACGGCGGTGATTGGTGAAGACACAGATTTGCTAATTTTGCTCATTTACCACGCAAACAAAGAGTCGAAAAAAAATCTACTTCTACTCTGAGTCCAAGCAGAATGCTAGAGGTACAAATGTCTGGGATATTAAACTATGTAAGGAATTGTTGGGCAAAGATATATGCAACAATATTTTGTTCCTACATGCCATTCTTGGGTGCGACACAACATCTAGCTTGTATGGCATCGGTAAAGGGTTATCGTTGAAGATATTCCAACAAAATAAACACTTACAACGACAGGCTGCAGTGTTCCAGAATGATCTTGCCAACTCCGAGAAAATAGCATCTGCTGGCGAGCATGCCCTCGTTTGCTTATATAAAGGAAAGGAAGGTGAAGGACTCGATGCCTTGCGTTACAATACCTTCTGTGATAAAGCTATTTCTGGTAAATCTGTTATCAGCCCACAGGTACTTCCACCCACCTCTTCTGCTGCTAAGTATCACAGTTATCGAGTTTTCGCTCAAGTAATGCAATGGAAAGGAAGAGATTTCGATCCTACAGAATGGGGGTGGATCATTGAAAAAGGGAAAATGATGCCTTTGCAAACTTTGTTTGATAATTTTTCGTTTTTGATTATTTAGAAAATTTGGTTTGGTTTGGTTTGGTATAGTTTGGTTGTTTTCGTATTTTGGCTTGAAATCAAAAGCGTCAATCGCATTCAAGACTCAAAATAGAGAAATAATACCCTTATTAGTCCAAATTTCATGAGACTTTGCAAAGCGAAAATCATTTTGTAGATAGGCAAGACGAATTAAGACGAGTTAAGACGAGTGCATAATTACTGAGCGACTCTAAAAACGCCTTATTTGGTAGAAGACCATATTTTGCAGCATTCACCATATTTCAAAATTTAGCCAATGTACTACCTTAAATGGCATTTAAATTTTCCAATGTTCCACTTCAATGATTTTCTAGGACTTTTTTGCTCAAGGTATAAATACATTTTGTAATCTTTTTAGCATGTATTCATTCCTGTTGCAATTTGTTTGAGCTTACACCACAAATTGACTGGACTACAAGCTGCGGGATTTTATTTTTAGTTAGCATTTGTAAGCGGTCAAACTATGCGCGGGATTTGCGCTTAGTCTGTGCTGCAATTGCGCGGGTTAATCTATAATTACAAAAATGCATGGACGTGTTTTGAGGAATAAAGTATTCCCCGCGCATACCCAAACTTTGCAGTCTGGGCTTTGTGCTAGTAGACAAAATAATTCTAGTTATAGGCAATGTGTATTATTATTTCTAAATTTCTAAGCCACCATGAAAGCTGTACCATTTTTGGCAATATTAAATGTTACGCAAAAATAGATGTTTATGCTCTTAATTTTGTCCCACCCTGTTCCAACCTCCCTCCGGCGGCCCTGGGATGAGTGTGGCATAGCCCACGAAGAACCGTTCTGCGTGCATCAATTCGGACCATTTTCGTTGAAATGTTGGATTACAACTGAACCGCTTAAATCCCCTCTGGTTTTGCATGACAACGAACTGAAAATATTTTCAAAACCACAGAAAAAGAATGTTTACAAGGTAGGCGTTTCCAAAGGCTTATTTTGCATATTCACAACAACGTCACACAACCTGCTGAAAACGTAGAATTCCTGGACAGTTTCAACGGTAACGATGGAAACACGGCGAAGTCGTAGATTGGTCTTTTCGATCTTTGCTTCGGGACATGTTCGTTGCCGTAAAAACTGGATTCAAATGATCTTCTGAATATGTTGTTTCACTTCAGTTTCAAACTTTATACTTCAAGTTTGTCCAGCAAATCATTCAAGGAAGCAGGTAAGTCATATTTGCGTATACATAAACATTTAGGCCGAATAAAAATTTTTGAACTTCCTTGACAACTTTATTTATTAAATGATCTTATGTTTGATATTATGCCATTATTTGTTTAATGCCTCATGTCCCAACCTAGGAATGTTCTGGTTGAGTATGAAGAAGAGCAATTTAGAAAGACTGACTTTTCGAAATCATTTGCTTAGTAGGCAAGCTACATTGTGATATTTTTCAAGCTGTTTTTTACACTTTTCTACTTAGTCTAAATATTGGCCCTATAAATCCAAAGTTTTTTTGTTGAACATATCTACTGTGTGTATTAAAGAATTTCTGGTGAATGCACATTAAAAATGCAACTGCTAATGCATGATGACGTTGCAAATGCAATTTATAAAGCACACGACCCCCTGACGGGACCATCTTAACGTAGGACGGGACCATCATAATAGAAACACATTGCCGTGAAATTTGTTTGCTGCACTAGAGCAGTATTTGACAAACTGAAACATTTGTTAATTAAGAGGTATGGTGAAAGATTGCTGAATTAACTTAAGAAGCCAATAGGAACACCTTTGTTCGCTTATGCAATGCAGAACATTCATTCACATAATGGGACTTACATGGTTTGCAAGTTGTTTCACTGCTGCCCCATTCAATATATAATTTCCGCCTACGCAACACCATCAACTTTTACAAACAGTTACTATAGAGTTGATAACTCTATCTTAAATGCAGGAGGCATTTTGTGAAATCAAGAAAAAACAATGAAACTTTTACTTGTACATTGGTTTTTCGTCTTTTTAATCAACAGTTTCCGTGACTTACATTTTTCTGAGAACTATGTAATACACGAGGATTTTACCTGTAGGTTTTCCCCTACTATCTACAAAACCTTTAAAATCCCTGCATGTGGCGACGTTGAGAAACTTTCATGTCCGAATTATGTTTGTTTATAAAATGGTTACCTTGGGCCATGATAATAGAAACAACCAACGTTCTGTGTGGGAGTATGAAAGTGATACAAACCGCAATCTTATGCATTTGCACTCAAATCAGTGACTATGAACATGCAACAAAAAAGCAACGAAGATCCTTTTCTTGCCATAAGTTTAGCCCTTCATCTCGAAAACAAAAAACCAAGGCTCAAAAATTTGTGATCATTCTTATTTTCGTCAACGTTTTTCGAGGAAATCTTTCGAAAGTTTTCTGACAGCTCTAGCCGTACAATAGTTTGTTTTTATAAACTGTAACTCTGAGTTCTTTACGAAACGGTGGTCTGAGAAAAATATTTGTTTCTAGGAACGATCGTTTTTTTAGTTATTTAAAGGGCCTCTCCAGTCAAAAAGCCGTATTGGTTCTCCTTCGCAACGGAAAGTAAAGTCTGCACGCAGGCTAAATGTGTCCATGCCAATGACCTCATTGGTCCATGCTGTGTCACGACTTTGTTTTAATCACCTGTGTAGGCCCACAAAGCTATGGCTTCCTGTTCCATCTCTTCCCTGGCGTATAGGTATAATTAATCGAAATATATACTCATGTTGTTCTCCAGAAACGATGAACAACTTAAGGCTTCAGAATTGGTGTCTGAAATGCTCAAACTGAAAGCTGGTAGAACAGAACTGAGAGTACCATCACTTGCACTGCAGTGTTCAATTTGCGAATCGCCGTCGTTCGATTCGGTTTGAGGCGAGACTAACGAAATACACTGCGACGTCAAATTTGCGTCACAGTGTCACCAAACCGAAAACTTTTTGTCGGTTAATTCAATTGATGGATTTCTTTCCCCTTTTGTTTGTAGCCCTCTTACTTTTGAAATTGATCGGGCTTCAAACTTCAGTGTTTCAAGACAATAGGAATCTCGTCCCAATCTCTTTTATAGTTCAGTGGTCCATACCAAAAATTTTAGAGTTCAGACCTCTAAACCCTGACTGGAGTCCTAAGCATAAACTTGAACCTAAGATAATGTCACCCATATGTTGATTTCATGGCGTGCATTTTGTTCAAAGCAGGACAGTATCCCAAACATAAGCAGTGATTGAATAGTCTTTTTTCATCGTAGAACGCAAAAAACAAGTCCCGATAAAATTGAAGAAGGATGTCATCGTCCGATGCAGAATGTCTCTTTGAGCAAGTAGAGAAGAAAAGAAAGATAGTGCGATTTGCGGACATGGAAGGGAAAGAATTGTACGAGACATTTTTCATTGCTCGCCTATCGAAAAGTAAATATATTGAAAGAAAGTGCAGGAAAGAGAAGACGAAGCAAAAAGAAACACTGCCATTAGTTCACTGGAATAATTGTTACATTCAGGAGAGACTGAGGGAACACTTTGTCACCTTAGAGAGCTTTGCTACAACAAATAACGGAATAATTGGAATGATTGCAGTCACAAACATTGCATATGCTAAAGACGTTTCTGTTGCGTATTCTTTTGATGACTGGAGCACTGCTTTTCCAACTAAGGCCTCTTTCCATAGACACGATGAAGCAAACAATATTGACTTCTTTTTCTTTGCTATTTCGAAAAAAGCTCATACGGTAGATCCAAAATGGCAAATAAGCTTTGCTATCTGCTACAAAGTGCGTGGCTGTGAATTTTGGGATAACAACAACGGAAATAACTACATTGTGACGTCACATTGAACTCTTTCAAGTCTTCAGAGAAACTTTGATTAGCGTTCATGTCGTGCTATGCTGCTAGAAACACTCTGCAGCAATCAATTTTGCAGCCACAGCCGAGCTTTGTGACAGTGTTTCGAGACGCTTATACCACTAGTATTAAACATTTGATGCTCACAATGATCGCAGATCCCTTTCTGGAGTTTTATATGAATGGAGTATATCAATGTTACAAAAAAAGAGACTTCCAAACAGGGGCTTAGAGCCGGGGATGCACCAGTGGCACATGCCCAAACATTTTTAGAAAAACCACCCTGTTAATAGAAGCAACGTCTTTGAAATAGTCCCCCCATTTTTGTTACACGGTGTCCCTTCGATCCTGCTCCCCTCGAACTTTGACATGTTTATGATGTCCTTGCATACAAAGAACGAAAATTGCTTCTTCATGGCACAGCAAGTATTAATCCAAAACAGAAAAGGGAGGTCCAAGTTAAGTTTCTCTTCTTGTCTTCTCCATATTGGATAGTCTTTTCAAGGAATTGTCCCTAAAGATGCTCCTTACAGCTGTGTTTTGGCTTGTGATACCTTTGTTTTCAAAAGCTCGAAAGGCTCAAATCCATCGCAAAACATTATTAGAGGTATGGTTTTTGATACCCTGAGTTTGGTCTTGGCCAACAAATGAGGAAAAATGTGCTGGTCGAAGAAATAGAAGTAACAATTTCTTTTCAACCATCATATCCCTCTGTATTCTCGGAGCAATTCGATAAAAAATGAATTCTATAAATGTAATTTTCAAATCACTGATATCATGGCCAGATTGTCGAATCTTTTAAAAATCGAATCTGTTCAATTTCTTTCAGGCATATAAGATATGAATATTGTTGAATATTATATTGTTAAGTATTATTTGTTATTATTCTCGTGCATAGGTGACACACAAGTCGGTGAAAATATCGTTTTCTTTTTGAAAATATTTATATCTGATGAATTTTAATAAACAAATCTGACTGTGCACTGAAATTGTTGTGTTACTGTGATACTTTGAAAATTGCACATAGAGCTGATTCGACAAACATGACCTATAGACAAGGACTGCGGAACTCATTTCGGATTTAGGGCGCTAAACAAATTTAGAGGGGCTAAAAAAAATTTAGGGGGCTGCTAAATATGTTAAAAACCAAAGATAAGGATATTTTGTATTGTTTAATCACATTTTGGGAATTGCTGGGGTCTTAGCCTTACATACTTTCTATGAGAATAAATTTCATTAGAATTTTGAGGCACGCATCAAAGTTTATTGAAAAACTCTGAACGTTGTTCCTGGAGGTACTGGAAGCCACTGTAAGCAGGGAAAGGGGGCAAAGTGCCTCAGGGCCTTGAGGTCGAGGGGGCCTAAAGTAGTAATGAACTCCATTTTAAGAATGAAATCAATGAAACGTAGGTATGCCTAAAAATAGTTAAAAGTTCTAAACGATTGCAAGAAATGACTGCAAGAAATATTCTGAAATGCATTTTAAGACAATCTAATGGGCGTGGTCGAAAAAAAAATTAAAGGGCGTGGTCGCAGGGGGACTTCAAAACCTAGGTACCCATAATCACTCGAAAATTGAAGCGATGATTGACTAACGAGAATATCCTCTTTGATAAACAAAATCAATTGCGTCAAAATGCCACACCCCCACATTGAAATATCTGAGGCCACTTGCCTTCAAAAACCAGTAACCTTTTGCCTACACTCATATTTAAAGATACGTGAAAACTATATTGCATTCTAACTGGCGTTGATCAGAAGCTCATTAACAAAACATTCTAACTCTAATTGTATTTAAGGTGCTTTCCTGGAGTCTAATTGATGAATAAAACCCGATTTGATACAGCTATGAATACCAATCGAATTTTGCTCCCAGCCGCCCCTGAGCTGGGTTTAGAGCATTGGGAAATTGTGAATTTTGCTGCCACACTCTGTGAATTCCTTGCGACGCCTTTTTTGGCTCAATATTTTCCCAACGAGAAATTCCCAACAAGAATGTCGCAACAAAATCTTCCGAGTGTTTTCCTGCAGTTTTGTACCCGGTTAATCATTCTCTTCCTATATCACACAGACAGGAAACACTAGGGAGAAAAATCCAACTTTTGACGCAAATATTAGGAAAACCTATCCCCATAAGCTTACCACATAGTCATGACATTGCGCAAGCTCAAGTTTTCGAGCAAAAAGTCGTGATCTTTGGTAGGCAATCGCGTCACATCACAGCAGGAACTTCTTAAGCATCTACTTCCACATTAACATGGTTCCTGTTCCTCCTATGCTTATAAAACCTTGTTCGTCATCATTGCAAACACTTACTTAGAGGAAATATCCATCACATACAGATAAATTACTGCATCAAACGAAACCATGCGAGGTTTGATTTTGTGTTGCATTCTCATCATTCTCTTGCTCGATAACAGCGATTGTTGGCGCAGACGACGACGAAGACGAAGAGCACCACCAGGTTCGTAATTGTGGGTAACTGAGTTCGATTCTTGCTTCAATGCTTAATTTATTTTATGAAGGAATTCTCAGCTCATAACTTGCCTCAAAATTTGAGATACACCTTTTTGGCTCGAGACCTGAGGCAGAAAATGCACAGGGTTGAATTGCTATTGCTTGCTTGGGTTTCAATGAAACTAAGATACTTTTTGACTTGGATCTATGTTTACTGTGAAACCAATGGAAAGATCGCTGTTATGTGCAAGTCGGCCCCTTGGACTGCACGTGACTTGAACCCCCTGTGATTAAAGTAATTTGCTGGATAGTCTAAAATTTTGAGTGATGTTAAATAGTCTTAAGGCCTAAAGCTATTTATCTTTATTACTTGGTCTACTTGTAAACAGCTTGGATATGACTGGGTCCTGTAAAGCAGTAATGTAGATTTACTAAGTTTTATTCCACATCGATAACATCCCCATGGCCGTATGCTTGTATTGCCTCCAGGCAGGGGTCAACGTACAAAGGGCTGCAGAGCAAGGAGGCAAAGCGCCAATAAGAAGAACAGAACAATCAAAAATAAAGAATATTGCTTATTTACGAAAATTGCTGTTTATCGAATTCAATTCATTTATTCAAGTTTTGACACTTTATGCGAAATAAATGCAAAAAATGTTGCATGATTTTTTAGGTTAAATGAACCTGGTTTTTTGCCCTTTAGTTATCCATGGTGGTTGGAGCGCGTTGGTTTTGTCAGGAAAATGCAGCAAGACTTGCGGTGTAGGAATTCAATACAAGAGGAGAACCTGCACCAACCCAAGACCTCAGAATGGTGGAAGGCAGTGCGCTGGGCCAGCGTCTTTTTCTGTCCAGTGTAACATTCACAGCTGTCCTCGTATGTTACTTTAACTCGCACAAAAATTTGTTAAAGTTGCTAAAATTGCTTAGCGTCTTTATATGATTCAAACTTATAAAGATAGGGGCTTGCAGAAAAGCCTTTGAAAATTCAGAATTCACTGGGACACATTTCCATCAGTGGCAGCGTCAAAGGGGGTATGTGGGTAGTCTCCCTCCTCTCCCCCACGCTGTTGTCAAAGCATTGTTCACATATTTTTTCTTGAAATTGATTAAAAGCGTTAGGTAGGGGTAAATCATGTTTTCGCCTAAGGAAAATTCACCTGGTTCAAATCACTGAAATGAGGTAAAAGGGCTTTGTCTCATTGGTTCATTAAAGTTCATCAAAACATTAAATTTGCCCCAGTGCTAAAATTCACTTCATAGTTAAAATTATCTACCCATTTCTATTAGTTTAAGAAACGAAGGTAAAGATAATATTAAAGATTGGCTCTTTGAATTTCTTGTCGAATTTGTTCGTGGGTTTTTCTACTGAAAAATAATTATGCTTTATTTGATTTTTAGAGCCACCACCTCTCTACACAGGAGGTATGTATTTGCGTCAAATTCAGGTCATATTTCAAACATACTCAGATAGGCTTTGTCTTGAAAACTGTTTTAAATCTCTGTAGATTCAATTCACATTTTACAAAAGTTCTACAAAGTACTAATTTTCAGATTTTAAGAATCTTGGTCAAACATAAAGATGGACTTAGACTGAGTAATAATGTAGATGAGTGACATGAGCGGGACAGTGCTCGAATTCACGATTGGCGACACTGTAACTCCTTGCATACGTACATATTTGCGTAAACCTGCCCCGTTTCAATTAAGTAAATCCTTAATGGGAAGGTATTTTTCTGATACCTAACTAAGGTCACAATACTAAGAGCAGCCATTTTAGATTTGCCTCTTAGCCATCTTTTTCAGCTAATTGTGATGTCGAAAGATAAGTTACCAAAACAGAATTTTGAATAAATTATCGGTTGTCGTGTAATAGAAATTTATTGTTTGCTTTAAAACAGAATACAGTTTAGCTCCAAAATAAATATTCTTAAGTGCTTGAGTTCTGTACTGACAACTCCACTAAGTAGGGTTTGAAAACTCTACCTACATTTGAAAAATACAATTTTTAGGTGGCATAAAATACCAGCGTGTTGGCTGTTATCTGGAAACCGTACGTGTGTTGAGAGAACTCGTGATAACTGAAAGAGACCCAGGAAGTAGTGCTTGGAATGGCAACTGGATTGATTGGAGCAACTGGAATAGCTATATGGTTGGCTTTTTAAACAGATGCGCTGCAAAAGTAAAGTCGAAAGGATATAAGGTTTTCGCTGCTTCGAGTTATGGTTAGTATCAAAGTTAATTTATCACATGCTTTACTACCATTTTGCTGGAATGCCAAATGAAATGGCGAAGATGTTCTAAGGAACCTGGTTACATTGCTTGCCAAATAACAATTTGCTTTCTGTAGTACCAGTATTTTTCTAAAAAGAAAAAAAAGGCCCGCGGCTGGAAGGCAGCTTCTTGAGTTTTCGGGCCATTTTGCTGCCTAAAATGTTTATGTGTTTCTTCAATTTTTTCGATAATTACTTTTTTAAACATGCGTCAAGGTACATTTAATAGCTAGATTTTAAATCAAGTATTAACAGAACTCATTCAGAGAGGATCTACTGCAATTTGCTAATTCAAAAATAAGTATGTATGTTACAGAATCAGAACTAACGTTTCGTGCGGCGGAACCAAGTTCAATAAAACAATTTATTTGACATACAGCAAGCTTTACCGTGTTTTCTTCGAAAGTCCTGTGTAGTGTTGCAGCAAACAGTGATGCAAAACTACAAATTGCAATAGTTTCTTAATTTCTTAAAATCATGTAGGGTTGTTTTTTAACTTCCGAAAAATTGAGCCTAGGCCTACCGTTCCTTATAAGATGTTTCTTAAAAATGCGTGTATCCGCAGCACCCATTTACAATGTCTAGCTTGACGGCGTTCTTGCTGGTCATAAATCTCAATTAAATCCGAATGAAAATGCAAAAAAGAAACATACCTTTCGGAGTTCTTCACGAGCTGCTGATTGCGATCGCCATATGTGCAGCTTTCCCGCCCATTCTTCGAATCTTGCACCAAAAGGAGGCTTCATGTCCATGGCTGTCTAATTTAATGTTTATTCATGTTTCATGTTTCATTAAGGTTTCATGGATATGGGACAGCATCCAAATTGATATCAATAGGAGAATTTCATCATTACTCATTCTGTCGAAAGACAATGAAAGCACAAATCCTTCGAAGACTTTTTATTTACACCACTAACAAAGAAACCATATCACTCTCTTTGTACTTCTAATTCATGTTCTGCTGACTTTTCCTAAAACTTCTTTTTTACTTCTACCCCATTCTGTAAAAAAACTTAAAACTCTATGCTTATGACCCTTTTTGGCTTTTACACGAATTTCCGTCAAATGAACCTTTAATTATAATGATTTAACATTTTATGCCAATATTGAATGCCAAGGTTTCATATTGATTTTCAAGGTGAATGCTGGTCAGAAAGAGGAGTCACTAATGCATTGGCCAAATATTCTGGCAACTCTAGAGTTGATTCGATGTGCGTGAAGGAGAATTATAATAACTGTATTGATGTTGACGCACGTTGTGTTGGAAAAGATGCTGGCTCTGCTGTTTTTAAAATCATTAACTAAAGAGTTTTTCAGTGGTAAGAATATGCTATAAACTAATTAATTTCTTTTAATTTTAAAAATATCTATATCAAGTCTTTATGATACGTCTAACTTATAGTTTGGGGCTGGATTTTGAAGTTCTTCACCAGTTGCTATGGCTAGGAAACTTGATAGGCGTCGCCACCCAAGGGGTATATTATTCACACCCTACCTAGTGTATTTCATCAAGTTTTGGAAGCATTATGTGGAGCATGTTTAGCAAACGTTGGGGGTGATTACCCTCGCCAAAACTCCCCTTGGTGCTGCCTCTGGGATAAGCCATTCAAAAGATCGTGTAAGACTAATGATCAACCACAAAATTAAATTATAATAACCAAGAAGAGTTGAGTCATCTCTTAGATGATTTTTATGCTAAATAAACTGCATATTTTACGCAGCAAAGCTTTGAACTGGGAATGTCAACTCAAGCATTTTCAGTATATTTCATGTTTATTTAAGTTTGGTAAGTGTATGATCGATTTTTACCTTTTTTTAGATCAGTTAAAAACATCGAGAATCACAGGACACAAAAACAATTCTACTATGGTTGAAAGTTAATAGCTCGAATATCAAATGGCGAGATGGCGAAGACTTCGCAAAGTGGCTAGTTAAAAAGCCATGGATATTGTTATTTACTTCATCATTATGTTGCCACATGTAATCCAGTCCCAGGGGGGGGGGGGGGGGGGGGGGGGCAATTAGAAAGTGTAAGTATGTATATTCGAGTGTCATATAATATATATAGCAGAATGACAAAGCGTCTTTTTTGAAAATCATTTCCCCAAAACTGTGGGACCTGCCTTGTACCTTCCTTGTAAGGAGCAGGAGTGTCAATTAGGTTGAGAGTCTATTTCTTCTTTTCATAAATACCTTTTTCTGTTTGTTGTTCTGCTTAACTATGCTGACAAATATGACTTTCTTACAATACATTACTACCTGCGGAGAATCGATCTAGTACGACTAAAAAGCTGTAGAACACTTCGTGGGTTTTATTGAGGACTGGAGGTTGATAATAACCAGGTAAAACCCATTTCACCCAATAAATTCATTTCGAAGAATGACCAACAGACATTTTAAAAAGGGATGTCATCTACAGTCCATTGAAAACAGAAACCTTTTTAGATAGGATTTGAGAGTCAAGAGAAATAAGGCCTAATCCACTCACACAGTTTGTGAACCAGACTATTTCTATTCTACACATTGATTTTTCTACATTCAGTCACTATGAATTGTTTCTGAAACTGCTAAATAACTAAATAACAGTTTTCCTTGACAGTTTAAGTAGCGCGATTGATAAAAACCACTTCATCTTTTTAGCATGAGGGAAACATTTTTAACAATACATTATTCTTTTTTCTGAGACTGGACATGTTCTTACCCTGATTTTAGTTTTTTTGGAAAATCGAGCTTCAGTGTGCTTATAAAAAGTGCTCTTAGAAAAAGGTTGTTTTGCTCTTTATTGCTTCACATAACCACATGCCCTTGACATATTGACAGATTTAAGATCAACGTATTGGAATCAAGTGACAGGGAACATTGGACCCATACCACATCTTTTGATCATAGTTTAGCAACTAGACGAGCTATTCAGACGGAAGAGAGAGAGAGAGAGAGAGAGAGAGAGAGAGAGAGAGAAAGAGAGAGAGAGAGAGAGAGAGAGAGGAGAGAGAGAGAGAGAAGAGAGAGAGATGAGAGGAGGAGAGAGAGAGAGAGAGAGAGAGAGAGAGAGAGAGAGAGAGAGAGAGAGAGAGAGGGGTGGCCCCATATTTTTACATGGTGCGTTATGAGCAATATTTTTATGCGTGAAAACGTGAATTCTCGATTTTTATGTGTGATTTCGTAAATTAAGATTTCTACGTGAAGCGTGAAACATGAGTTTTCCTTGCGTTATGTCGTGAAAAGGCTTTAACTATCCGTGAATTCGTGAATGAAGTTTTGAATGATTATTTAAAAAATTGTCTCGATTTGGTGCGTAATAAACCAATAATAGCCAAACCAAAAATTATTATTCAACATTTGAAAGTTGTGTTGTAGTCCTTCAAACAGGGCTCTGGTGAGCAATAGCTGATATTACATTTATTGTTTGCGTGAGCGTGAAATTCCAATTTTGCAGTTCTTGAATGCGTGAAAAGTCAAAAATTTTGCGTTAATGCGGGAATCGCAATCCTATGGGGGGGGGGGGGGGGGGAGCGAATAAATTCTTGTAATGCCAAACTCCAACTACTGCAGTGAATTCTGGTCAATGAATTTATATTCTGTTGTCTCTGCGAGTAAAGCCTTGTTAACCACTCAGTACTGAACGTAATGAAACCGTTTGAACAGAAGTCGACTCCGATTTGAAATCGTGTGAACAGCCATAGTTTGGTCAGTGACCTGTGAGATAAACTCGGCATAAAAGAGAGCAGTGTACAGGCAATGATCCAGGCAAACAGAGAGAAGAAAGCATTACCGACTTTTAAATTTCTTAAAATTCTTGTTCAGGCTTGAGCCCCTTTTTGATTTGGAACCAGATAGGTATGTGTGCAAATCATTTGAAACGCCCTCGAACGGCACAAACAATGGCTCCCCAATTGGGTATCGAAAGCCCACAAATTGAAAACCAGATATGAAATCAGTCACAACGATAACACTGCTGCGATAAAATCTAAGGCTAGAAGTCATTTTGCGAGTGAAATAATGAACAAGCTTAAAATGCTCGTTGTACTAAACAAGAAATTATGTACATATGCTCAAGTTAAAACAGTTTTCGAATTCGAATCCTAAATCCTGCCCCCCTCCGAATATTTTGGAAGACAATGGACTTTTGTTCCAAACAATGGGGAAGTTTGACGTCTTCTTATTAAAACGACTTTACCAGACAGTTACAGTTAGCCTGTACTGGATTGCCCCTCAATATTTGAGCAAGTGTCCGCCCCTGCAATACAGTGCTGCATTAAATAGAATCCCTGCTTTAAACACCATTTTTTTAGAATTAACATTAAAAGTTTAGAAATTTAACATGTTATGGATATGTAAGGGAGTAATTGCGAGTTATTGATATGTAAGGGAGTAAAACTGAATCCCCAAAAAGACATATTTGTTTCTATAACGATGGTACTCTCCTTCCCCTTTTAAGTCTCCAGTGCACGCAGAATTTCAATATAACTTTTAAAAGAATTAATACCAATTTAGACCTGCTGCACGAGAAAGCCTGTAAGTGTTTTTCTATCGATTATGATCATGGGTTTATTGAGATTGGTAGCCAAGTGAAACCAGAGAACCATGCGCAACATTCCATTTGCACTTATGACCACTGTGAGGTGATCCATTGTGAAGTTTTGCTCTTTAATGTACAAAGCACAATGGCAGATAAGCCAGAAAAAAACAGCGAGAAAGGCTTTTTGGCCAGAACTGCAACTTACACAACAAAGAGAGCACGAAGAGCCCAAGAAAAGGTACTTATGTTTCAATAATCTGTATGTAAAGCTTGTAAGTTAAGGAATGTTTGATAAGATTATTTGACTTGAGTTAGGCCCATAAAACCGCGGCTCCAATAAATATAAGGGAAAGTGTTAACCTAATCTATATTTGTCAGAACGCAGTGAATTTTCTATTTGACTTTTCCCAGTTTAATACACTTTAAGGCTTTCTAAAACGATTTTAGAACGGATTGTTGTAATGTTTATATAGAGTATCAAAACAGTAAAAACAACATCAATAAAAGGGATAGTCTAAAATTTTCTGACTTTCTGTCTGAAAGTTAAGTCAAGTTCATGCAGCTGCACTAATGTCATCACATAAGTGCTGATTAAGTTAGAGAAATCAGCAGACTTGCCACGCCATGCCAAAGTCATGAAGCTTCTTATTACAAATTTTTTACAGTTCAGGCCTTAACCTTTATTATTATACCCCTATAAAGAATCCATTGATATAAAATTAGCCCTGTTTCAATGTTTTTCTATCCATTTTGGTTTATATTTATACCCTCCCTTTTTACAGTCCCAATAACATCTTACGATTTTTCTTTTGGATGCATTCCAACACCAGGTTAATGTTGATAGTGTTGCCTAAGTTGGTTTCTTGAATATCTTAAGTTTAATAGAGGTATTGTATGATTAGCTTTTGTTAGATATTCTTATCTCTGTCCATAAATTATTGATTGTGTTTCAGTTTATGCAGAAGGTTGGAAAATTGGATGAAACTAAAGATGAAGTTTTTGATGAATTTGTTAGCAACTTCAATAAACAGCAGGTGTGATTAAGTTTTATTTGGCACACCCAGACATTTCTAACAAAGAAAATTGTAGATTTGGGAATTTCAAATTTAAGGCTTTCAAATGAAACAATACTTGAGTTAGTTAGAAAAGAATCAGTAGGCTACATTCATAAGAAATATTAAAATCAAGAGTTCCCAAAATTACCTAGAACTCTCACTGTCAATTGTCCAAGGTATGGCAAAATTTATGATTTAAATTCCCCTAAGAAGGGTAGTTACACCTCAATTTCCTAATTTTTTATGTTTCTAGACAATTGTGTGGACATAAGTAAAGATTAGGCAGTATCAGAGAACACAAAAGTGGGGGGAGGGAGGTTAAAGGGGTTATGCCTCCCAAACTGTTTCTAGAATGTACATAAAACCATACAAAAAGTCATTTTGCTGTTGATTTTTAGCATGTTTCACTCCCCCAAAACGTTTTATGCTCTGCGGTCCTAGAGAAATTTTAATTGGAAAAAATTCAGTTTTTTACAAAAATGCTTTATACTAAGTCTTGAAATGATAAAGCTGTATGTTATTTCAATTATTTGCCACATTTGCTGGTCACTATCCCTAGGTATTTGCTTTCTTAAAATATTCATCCTTGCTTGAGTTAGAACTGATTAATTAGTTTCCTGTTTATTCAACTTGTGTAATTTCCTTCGGATTAAGACATGACTAATTGATTATGATTGATAGCTCTACATGGCCTTTGTCAGGGGCTTGGTCACTCCATGAAAATTATTAACATTATTGAATTCACCCATTAATTTGTCATATAAATCAGTGTGATTTATGAACTCTGCACTGTAAGTAACAATGTAAAGAAAGGCTTAATACTTTCTATTGTAATAAAAAAATTAAAGTGGAAAAAATCGCGAAATTCTCTTGTTATATGTACTAAATCTTTTTAATATAAACATATCCTCATTTGTTTCAACCTCTAGTAGCAAGATCATGTTTTTTGAATTTTTGTGTCATCATATACTTTAGGTTCTTGCTGATGCAATTTTCTCTTCTCACTTATACAGACTGCAGTTTCAAGACTTCAAAAGGAATTGAAACAATATCTGCATTGCCTTGCATGTAAGATAATTAGCTTTGCACCATTTTAGAGCATAGTAATAGCAAAATTTTGAATTTGATCAAGGAAACCTCTTAATTTTTTTCAGCTTTATTTTAGAATTTTTTCAACTTATTTACTGTGAACTAACACTTGTGAAGATATAAAAATTTAAAGATCAATATGTGCAGTAAGAAGTTTGTTGGCCAGTTTTTTTAATTTCTATCTTTATCCATCTGTTTTAGCAATGCAAGTTGCAAGCAATGCTTTTTCTGAGGCAGTTAAAGAAATTTATGAACCATCCTGGACTGACAGAGAGAAGCTTGTCAATTTATTTGATGTTTGTATTTTGTAATATTTTATGACTTTTTCTCAACCATAAGTGATTAACTGTTATGCATGTTACCTGTAACATTTCAAGTCAGGAAATTAGGTAGTAGTACTTGCCCTTTATTTTAACATAATGCTATTTTTGATAAGCTGTATATCAGGATGCATTTTCGTGAAAGAAAGACAGTTAATAATGATTCTGCTATTACATACACCAGTAAATTATTTGTGGATTTGTTTATAAAAAAATTCATTCCATTACATCATTCAAAACTAGACGCCATGGCTAACATTGGTTCTGCAAAACCATAAGACCCTCAAAGTAATAACGTAATGTAAAAACATCTATTAATAGTCAAATGTTGGCAGATCTTGGAAACCAGGAGTGCTTTTACCATGAGTAGTCAATTTTAAAATTTATTTTAAACAGTCCCTTAAAAGCCTATGTCAGTAAGTTTATTTTAGGTCATACTATGTTGTGGTTTGGTTTGTCTCCAGTTGAGACCTCAGAAATCTCATGACAGGAATTGATAATTTCTTTGAATATGTGTAGATTATTCCAATATATGAATATTATATTTACTTCTCACATGTATTTCACTTGAAGGAGCTTGATAGCAATTTCCATACTCTGAATCAAAGGCTAAAGGATGAAGTTCTTGAGCCATTAGAAGCTTATCATAGGCCATTTGCTGATGTGAAGGTTTGTTTTTTGTGTGAAGGAGTTCTGTGGCAACTATAAATTACGCAATCAATATCAGCAATACATTTGTTTATAGAGATAGTGTTTTTTGTACTGTATTGATGTTTTTTGTGTTGAGCCCATTCAGTTGGTTGGTTCAGTTGGTTTCAATTTGGCATAACTGATAAGAAATCACTTAAGTCTGGTTGCCTAGTTGCTCAAAGAGGAGACAATGTTCTCTATGCTGACAGGCTCCAGTTTAATTTATGTTTGTTTTATACATGCAGGGACTTTCTATGGTTAGATAGCAGAGTAGAAAGTAGAATCATGTTTTAGATAAAAGCTTTGGATGTAAATGAAATCTTCAAATTTCTTTATAGACAAAAATTTCCAAAAGAGGTAGGAAGAGGGTTGACTATGATCATTGTCGTCATGTTGTAGATGTGAGTAACCAACTATTTCTCAAAATGAGTTAATAGCATATTCTTCCTGCATTTTGCATAATTTGCATTGAAATTTTTTATCCAGATTTCTCTGTATTGCTTACTTTAATTCAGTATTTAGAGGCATCTTTCCAACTTTCAGAGCATTGCAATAAAAAAGCATAAAAATGGGGTTTTAAAACTCATTAATTAGTATTTTCTGCTAATGCTAAATGGGATATTTCAAGGGGTTTAGTGATCAGTATAAATAAGCTTGAAAGAAATCAGAGAACCTGCCATCTTAAAAAAATATGGCAATGATTAATTTTATGGAGATGAAGGAATGACCATGGCAGCAGGCTGCTCGTTGGCCTTCAATGAATGCTTGTGGTAAAAATGCTTGTTGATATTAAATATAGAAAATAAGAAACACGACAAGGCATCAAGAACAAACAGCAAGTGCGTTTTCTTTTGCTCTGATGATGCCCATTGTGCCGGGGCAAAGAAGTATTAGCTACCTTAAGTTTACTTGTGTTCACTGTTGCTTGTTCTCTAAGCATTGTGGTGTTCCATTTTTTCTACATTTTTTACAGGTCTTTAAGATATTACCCTTTTTCAAACTAATATCTGCTTTGCTAGTCACCAGCTCATTGTTTTTTAACAAAACAATATCAAAATTGCAATAAACTGTAAAAAATCAGTTGTAATTGTTTTTTGTGATTTTCAGACACTTAGAGCAAAAGGAACTGCAAAGACAGCAGATGCAAAAAAGCTTTCTCAGGTAACTGATTCCACTTTTCTATGAATCTAATATTTTCAGCAATATAGAAATGTTGTTTCAAAGCTGTCACCATTTCTAACTTTCTGTTAGGTATAGCCCTTGTTAGGTTTTAGCCATAATTCTGAAAACAAGGTATTAACTCTGAATTTAATGTAGTATATGATGAGTCAGTGAGATAGTAAACCCTTCCTAAAATTGAAATGGCCAAAGATGAAGAACAGGGCTTGCAAAGAGCAGAGTACCGCTTCCCAAAGATGGATATATGTTGGCTATCAGAGTATGGTAGTACTTCTACAACAACTGGTAAGTATTGTTCGCCATTTAAGGTCCTTAAGTCTTTGAGAAGCGTTTGTTTGGCGATTTTGTGGTCAAAGAAAGCATGACTGTCACAAATTTTTTTTGCTCTGTTTTAAACCAAAAGGTGCACTTATATAACCACACACTTTTCTATAGGCAGAGGATGATTACCAAAAAGCGAAATCAATTTTTGTAGAACTGACATCTGAACTTTATGATGAGCTTCCAGCACTTTATGACAGGTAAACTATGTTTCTTTTTCAAGATTTCGATTTTATATTTTCATACATCTAATATTAAATTTGTTTGTATCCAAACATTTGAAGTTGTAAGAGGGTGTGCTGTTATTTGCAGATATAACATTAGTTAATAACAGTTCATAGAAGTAATCATATAGGGATGCAAAATTAAATTTTATATTATTGTTTAATCTAAAGCCTGCATGTAGCAACTAAGGAGTAATTTCCTATAGAGGCTCTTCTTTATAAAGGCTCTTCATCAGGTTATACTCGAAACGTCATATCAATTATTCATTTCTTGTACAAAGTCGTTATTTTATTGTACCAAATTTTGTTCATTTTCGACGTACAACACGCACAACTTCATTGCTATTTGTTTGCATGTTTGTTGTTGTTGTTGTTTTATGTTTTTGTTATTGTTGAATATGTTTTGTATCAGATTGGAATTATATTTTGTTTGTTTGATTTAACAGTCGTATTGGTTACTATGTGTCATGCTTCCAAAGCGTATTCACCTTAGAAGGAGTTTTTCATCGAGATTGTGTTAGGGTAAGTTTTAATACTATAAATCTCTTTTTATTTAATATGATTTATCTGTGATATGATATTTAATATGATAATATTAATATGCATATCGGTGATGACCAATCGTAAGACGGAGATTAAAATGTTGCTTATAAACGCTAGAAAAATTTAGCATGCTTCAGTAAAAAGCTAGATTTTAATCTTTAGAAAATCCTTACATCAAAATCATGGTCAGAACCTCTGTAGTTCTAGAAACAAAGATAAGTCCCAGATAGTTCGATTGCATTTAATTTACTGCTTTGTTACGTGGTTTCTAAATAACTTTGTTGTAATTATTTTCATTATATATTATTTCCTTGTTTATATTTAAAGATTCAAAATCAATTAAATGATATGATGGATCAGCTAATTAAAGATGTCTCTGCTGGAACATACAGTACAAAAAAATCATTCACAAGGTATGCCGGCATTATGTTGTTGTATACTTTTATTCAATATCCATAATCGTCAATCACTGACACCATGAAATTGAGAACGTTGAATTTACAGTTTTCACCACTTATCTAGAGTCTTTGTTTATTCAAATTCCTTAACTTGTCCGGGTTGAGGAAACTGGTCGTTTAGTTGCAAATCTCCTTGTGCGAATTCCAGTGTGGGTTGAGAAAGCGAGTTGAATTCACCCCCGATTTAAGATTCTCTCATAGACATTATTACATCTGGTGGAAACTCAGCCTAGGGTGGAGCTCAACTCGCGTTGACTGTTGAAATGGGCTTCAGAAGCTCTGACTAGTTTGAATGAGCAGTCACAAGCATGAGTTTAGTCTATGACCCTTGATTTATATTGTAAGGTAACGCAACTTTGTTATTCAGGGACGATGAGCAAGAAATCTCTACCATTACCCCGATTGATCCAAAACCAGAAGGGAGTTTAGCTACGTTTTATGATGTTGCTGTTCCAGGAGAAGATGAGGACAGCGAGAGTGCAGGTTGGGCAAGGCTGTATTTTATTAATGACAAATGTTGCTGGTTTCTAGCTCATTTACGTCGCATTAAATTTTGATATTTCTTTTTTTGCCTAACATAAGAACGTGCAGATTCTGATCAATTTTAGAGTATCATTTTAAAGGCTGCAATTTTAAAGAAATCCTTTTCCTTGTAGGAGAAACAGATACAATTAACGGATTGGAAAAGAGCCAAGGAACCCAAGATCAAGAAATTCCTCCGCCTCCAGCTCGACCGGCCCCTGTTAGGCCTGCGCCATCCAAACCAGCAGTAAGCCCTCCACTTGTCGCCAAAACCAAAGCACAGCCTGAAAACGCAAAGGATGACGAACCATCTGAGGTAAAAAAAAGATTTCCAAGGCTGTTTGTTTCTTAATTTCTCCCCTTGAATTTGCTGGAACTATGGAATTTATTTTGGAGCCCATCTACCCATTAAATGTCGCCATAGATCACTGATTCGATGTTTTTTTCTTTGGGGAAATTGACAGGTTTGGCTGGAAAAAGACAATGATATATATTTTAAGCCACTTTATGAAACCTTCTTTTGTTTGAAGACGTCATCGTGCCATCACTTCTAAGGGTGTTGTGATGTGTTTGTGGTAATTATTTTAGATTTGTTTTTTATTTTAAGAATTCCCATCTTTTCATTATTCGCTGACCCAGGTTTAATACGTAATAGAATGATTCATTTGTGTTTTTTGGTAAATGATTTTATTTGATAAGTTAAGATGTGCAGCATGATAGTGAAGACTGTCAATATTTTCCAGGAATCGAAGAAAGAGCCCGTTCCAGCTCCAAGCAGTGTCACCCAGAGTAATTCAGAAGCTCAGTCCAAAGAAAAAACAGTGGAAAAAGAATGTGTTGTGTATAGAAACCCAAATTCTTCAAGTAGCCCTACACATTGTAATCTTATTGTTCCGCAGAGCCGGTACAAGGTAGGTAGAGTAAATACTTATTGGTCCAACTTATCGTTGTTAAACTTTATTTAAACTTTATGTATTTATGTAATATTCAGAGCGCATTGTATTGATCATTAATGTAAACTATAAACCGTGTGGCTTGAGAATATTTGACCAAAGAGAAATCACTACATAATTATCAGGAACATTCTCATCATCACTCATGCTTAACTCAAAAACCGAAAAACACCGAAAAACTGATCAACAAACAAAACTACAAAATCACACCTCATCGCACGTGCTATATAGAAAGCCTGGGGAGAGCGCAGAATAGACCTTGGCAGATGCTGTATTTGCGAAGTTACTTTACAACAATCATCGTTACCGCCATAACTCGACCGGGATCTTCTCTTACCCACCGAATTTCCTTGTCTTGACAAGCTTCCAAATTTGTGAAAGTTTTGTCAATACCCTTTCCAACAAAGATTTTCAATTTATTGTTTTTTCTATAACCTTGCATGTTGCTTTACTTTTCTACTTTCCCATTTTCTGCTCAGCTGTGCGTTTTCGTTACTGATAATTTCGTTATTTAATTTTCGTTATTATAAGTAGTGGAAATGCGAAGAAGGTCACGTTATGTGACGAGCAGATGTTGACAAAAGGTGATATAATTTCCGAATTCGATACTTCTGTGAGAAAAATTCCAGTTTAGTAATGAATTTATTTTTCGAAGGTCATAGCCACTCACTCTTACACGCCTGAAGACGAGGATGAATTGGCTTTCGAAAAAGGCGAGCTAGTACACGTGGTAGATTATGACGACCCTGAAGAACAGGTGGGTCTTAGAATAATCAACATAATAGCCGTAATCAACAAAGTTGCTTCATAGAGTTGAATTTTGATGTGATTCGCCTTTAGAACTATTTTGAGTCAAGGGACGGAAATTCTGCGAAAAATCTGTGAAAAATCTGCGAGACAGATATGACCACCTTCCTTGTGAACTTGTTTGTCTTGGTAGCTATGTCAACATTATGCTTGTCAAACCTTCGGTATCTTTGTTAATTTAATGTTTACTATTTTGATATGATAAAACTTTTGAAATATTTAGCCGATGGGTTTGAAGAGTAGAATATTATTAGAAGTATTGCATTCCGAGTATTATATGATGATTATTTTGAACGAATTATTTTGCTTCTAGGACGAAGGCTGGCTCATGGGCATACTCGATTCATCCGGCCTCAAGGGTGTATTCCCAGAAAACTTCACAAAGCGCATTGATACGTGACCAACCATCATAAACATAGCCTAACTAATGTACCTGGTCTTCCATGAACCAAGCTGTTGTCAAACTACATGTAGGAATGTTAGCTATTTAGAGGCATCGTAATACAGAAGTACCTTATTTGATTTCTAGTCAAACTACCACAAGCATGTAAAATCAGTAATGTCATTTGCTGCCACATTCACTGAATAAACATCACTGAAGTCAAATACTCAATTTTAAAGGTTTTTTTATATTTGGTACTTTATCCAAAAATTCCTTTTTTAGCTAATGAAGTACAACATTAACTTAGAATTATAACCCAATCTTGATGTAGCATTGTTCGGGAGATGAATCCTGCCCGTCTTCCAGACCATGCACTTGCATATGCACCGACCAGACCGGTCTTCCTTTTCGGGCTCATTGCGCATGCGTATTGTCACTTGAAACCCTGGCGAAAAGATCAAGAATTGTGTGTTCACAGACAAAACAGCTGTGCGAATACTAATGCGCATGTGCCATGACACTGCGACACTGATTGGTTAAGACGGTATTGTTTCGAAACAAAGGACTAAAGGTTTCGTCCCCTGATTCCTTTCAGTTCCGAAGTCATTCCTTTTTATTTTTGTTTACTTGCGGAAAATTTGAATCATCTAGTTAGTCGACAACTCTGTGTACAAGAAATATTTTCCAACTAGGGACACATCCTAGTATTTGTATCGTTAAGTACAGAACATACCCAGCATTTAGCCTTGGTTCCCCTTAATTTTTATTTGTTCAAATCTCCACTTAGAATTTATATAGCTATTTCTTATCTATAGTAGTGTGACCAAAGAGATAGGATCCTATCGCTATGGGTGTCACTTACTTAGGAAGTTATGCTGCTGTGCCGCTCACACTTTACCAATGAGTATTATACAAAACAGCAAACATCGTATTATACAATATGAGTAGCTTTTTCAAGTTGTATTCAGTAGTATTTTAGCGCTAGGACCACGTAGCTTATTACGGAACGTGGGGGGGGAGTGTGGGGGTACGGAATGGCCTTTTTCGGCCCTGTTTCAGCTTGATAAACATTTGGCAATACTTTCTATAAAACTGTTATTTAGTGCACACTTATTCTCAATCATCTTATAGCGAAAACAACAATCTAAAATCGTGAATGAATTCAAAAAAAGTACTTTATAAAAACTACATCACCTATTAAAACTTAAAGAAACTCTGGTCTTGGAGCTGTTCCTTTGTGGACATATCATTGCAGTAAAGAATATGTTGGCAAAACTTATGCTTGCAGCATTATCAAAGAAGATTAGAACACTACTTATTTTTATGCGAAGGTTGTAAACTGATAAATGGAATAATTTAAAAAAAAAATGTTTTCGGCTACAATTGTAACAGTTTTATTAAAATTTCAAATTTAGTTATTATACTGCAGGCGACTTTATTGTAATCAAAATTATGTAACATTTTTTCAAAGTATGTTTAGTTTTATAGTTGTAAAATTATTTACTTTATGTAAGAAACGTATCAAAATGAATAGCACAATTTATCTCTAAATGAAATGCGACTTTGTTTTCTGGCATTCTCAGTGATTCTAGGATCTTGTATTTCTTTGCTGGGCTTTGCTGGAACTTGCTTCAAACGTTTTGCTTCCAAATAAATCTTTTTTTCAAGATATTGGGATGCAGTGCTTATGGAATTATTTCCTTGCAACTCCACTTATAGTGAAAACCTTTTATTTCCAAGTTTGGGGTTTATATAATATTTAGTACAAGAATTTGTGACGAGGTTCATAACATTAAGCTATCTTCTTTTCTTGGCTTTTTACGACTATTTGAAAACTTCGTGCCATCAGTTAGAGAAAATTCATGCCATCAATCAGAGCAAGTGAGCCCCATTAAGGATTTGAAGCTCGGTATGCGCTGGTCAGCAATTGTCGATAGAATGAAGCAGCAAGTTCCTGCCAGTACACTCTCCGTCGCAGAGGCTGTGGCAGCAACCAAGTCAGAATGCCCAAATGAAATATGATTTGGCAACTGCGCCTTTGCGCACAAATTCAGAGTGTGCAAAAACTTAAACTGACAACAGTTTCAAAATCACTGGACAGGTAAGGTCATCTTTTTATTTAGGTCTTTTTTTTTGTGTATATCAAAACAAAGGAACCCGACTTGTAAAGACAGGAAAAGTTCGTTTTCTCCCTTGGATTCTTTAAGTAGTTTAGAGGTTAGCGTTCGCTGATTGGTGAAAAACAAACAAACCAATCAAACGCGATGCAGCTGTTTAGCGTTCTTGGTCCGTATCTAGCTGGGCCCACGACGGGCGCTACCCTAAACAAAACAACTCCGATGGTGTGTAATTACAAGCAGAGGAGGCCATGTGGTATTATTCCAATAAGATGTTTTCTTCAACTAAGAGTAAAATCAATCTGTGATGCATCCTTTTTGCTAGTAGTCCTTGATCGCGTCTACAATCGTGCTGAGTTTGAGAGAGAATTCGCTTCACTCTATTTGCAAGAAATTCGCAAATTTCTAGAAATGAAATGTGACAACATCTTCTAGATTATAACAAATATTATTCCAATAAAACAAACAATAGCTATGTTATCACATTTCTTGCAATCATGAAAGATTTTTAGCTTCTCCATCTTTAAACCAAATTTATGAGAACTGGAGAGCAAAAAGGGGACTTTCATTTGCGGTAAAAATTCTTGTTATAATAAATCATATCTTCATTAAACGGAAGAAAAATTTTAAAAAGTTCATTGGCACTTATGAATTTTTCAATTGGCCTATGAGGTGGTTTTCTAAGCCTTTCTGTTTTGTTCAGATGTCAGTTTAAGGCTAATTACAAAAAATGCCACGAAGAGATTAACAAGAAGTTTCATTCATCAAAATCTTGAAAAATATTAAAATCTGGAATCATGTAACAAATTGAAAAACTAAATGGGTCCAGTCTAGAGTTCATCTTTGTGTGATTTCTTTTCCAAGAACTGTATGAATAGCTCTGGTGATGGGTTATTATCGATAGTAACATCTTCAATGTGAATTCCTTTGAAGTAATATCGGACGACGGGGAAGTTCGCAATTTTGTTTTCTTTGCAATACTCTAGAACAAACAATAAAGCATATTCAAGGGATAGTAGCATTTCCTGGGGTATCGACATATTTTCATAACAGATTGGACAATGCTCAAAGGATATTTTACTCAAAGCTGTAAGAAACTCTTCTACTGTGTGGTACTTTTAAGTTAATTCTATCGGAAAATTCACACAAGAATAGGGCAAACAATAACATCTTTAGGTAACTTATTCATTTAAAACTTAAACTGGTAAAACCAGAAAAATCATTATGATAACAAAATGATTGCGAGAACCGTAACCAAGAGAGGGAAGGCTACATTGACTAGCGTCAGAACGAGGTATAAATGAAAAGTCTGTTTACAGCTAACGTCTGCATGTCACCATTAACAAGTGGCCGTGTGACTTCAAGTGGCCTAACTGTAGTCAGGTTCAAATTTTTACAGCTGTCGAGATGTAACATAGTCTTCTACAGATAACACAACACAAATGGCATTACCTGAGTAATCATCACAGTCCAGTGCGGCTAGCTTGAACTTCTTACTAACCGTTCTGGAGGCTGCTTTCATGTAGTCACGTCTCATTTTATAACATTGTTGGCAAACTATGAAGAGGAAATTACATCATTATTTCAGAACAAATACAAGAGAAAGCTTGATGCAAACATAACAAGGAATTTAGGTCAATATAGTGCTTAGAATATAGAAATCATTGAACAGCCTAGAACAGAATTGGTAGCAATCATTGAACAGCCTAAAACTCGATGGCAGGGTATACTAAACCTGTACAACAACTGTTGTTTGAAAGAGGCTTGAGTGGTTGTAACTACAAACTTCGTACAAAGAAATACATTATTGCCAGATTTGTGTAACACTTAAAGACCTATTCTAAAACGAATCTACAAAAAAACGAAATAAACAGCGTATTTACAGACCTGATGTATGGAACATGACAAGCGAATGCTCGCTGCTGGAAAGTGCGGAGTCAAGGTTCTCGGCCGTCAGATGAACAACAGAGCTAGGGAGGTTACTCCATTTTTCTTTGTCTATTGCGGGTGAACTCTTTTTGCCCTTATTCTCTCTAAGAAAATGGAAATCGTCCAGTTTAGTTAAAAGGGATGAAAAAGGATCATTTGTTCATTTTAACACATGGCATGTTTAACGTACAAAAGGGCACATCGGATTGTACGCTATCGAAAAATTTCAGTACTTATTGTTTCTAAAGAGTTTATCAATTCCAACGTCATAAATTCTACTATCGTTTATGTTGGGGAACGGGTTAATCTCATGCTTTAGTACTTCATTTCATTACAGAAATGAAGCGAGGCAATGATGGATACTATTGTTCAATAGCTATTTCAAATCGCTCAGGTAGTGCAAACCAGCAAAATATTAGTGGTGGATAGGAACTGATTGGGTCGTTGAATGTCTTTAGACTGACTTCATAGCACAATCTAGACAGTCAAACAAATTGTCCCTAAATTTTTCGTGGTAGGGAAAAAATTCTCCCTAAAAACTTACCCCTAAATTTTTCCTTAGATTATTGAGTTTGTCTCCTAAAATAATATTTAAGCACTTCTTTATTATTGCCAAAAAGCCTGCATCCAACCTAAAGAAGCCTAAACACCGCCATAATGTAGCATTATATATTAACATCTACCACTCTGCTATCACTCACCTTTTCATGAAATCCAAAATTTCATCGATGCCGCGTCCTCCTTCATAATCAGCAGCATGCTGACCATTTCTAAATGACAAATATTCAATTATACTCAGCTTGACAGCTTGGAACAAAATTAGCTGACATAAAAACACTGTACTCTTGATGATGAAATGAGCTCCTAGGATCGGAGGGTAAAGGAACAACAAGATGTGTTCCCCATTTATTTTGCACCTCTATAAATAGTCCTTATGTTCAATACAGCTCGAATTTTATTGCTTCATAATATTGGACATATTAATAGCACTTGGTATGTAATTATTCACTAAGTAAATTCTACTCTAGTAGCATAATCAAAAATATTTTCTTTTCAAAATTAATCAATAAATTGAAAGCAATTAGTATTCTACATTTGATTCCACAGTTTGAAAAGAAGGATTGAAAGAAAGAATCATCACTTACTTGAAAAATTTCACTGCAAATAAACGAAAGGTTTGTCAATATATGTCACTACGAAATATGATATGATGTTCTGATTTGATGATACAATACAAGAAAATATAGCAAAATTAAAAAGAAATTTTTAAACAAGGCTCAGATTAAAATGATAAAATTTCATTTCTTTTAAATAACTAGAATTCTTTTCTCGATTTGAAACAAGATATTCGAGCAAATTTTTAAGATCGGCCGTAAAGACTTATAACAGTGTATTTTATAGTAAAAGAATGGCAGCGGGAATGAATTTTACGGTCGTGGTCTAGAAACACAATCTCACATCTTGAAACACAATCTCAAAAATAATAATGAGATAACTGAATTGCTTATACCTAAGATTAAATAACGTTCAACCCTGAAAAATATAGACATGGAAATCTAAACTAAAATGAACAATAATTGCTCCGCTATTATCCATAATCTGATTATCTGGATCTCGATCATTAGAATCTTGGTTATCAGAATCTCGATTATCTGAATCTTGGTTATCGGAAGCTCGAATATTCGAATCTTGGTTTTCCGAAAATATCAATTATTCCACATAGATGCCATCCTCTACACAAAGGACGTTATTTACGTCAAACCCGAACTTTTAACGTGCCAAACTGTTTTGATAGTTGAAGAAGTGTTCTTTAATTTCGTATTGAACATATAAACTTACGTGTAGGAAATCCCTTGATATGGTATTTCTCGGCAACATCTGGATTTGCCTGGCAGTCCACGGCAGCCAGGACCGAATCAGGCTTTTGGAAAAAAGTACCAAATAATCAAAAGAATACAGATAAAATTCATATGAAAATAAAACAAGTGAATTTGGGTGCTTACAAAACTTTCACAAAAGTCTGTGGCCTTTCCAGTAATGTAGAAATAGTTTAAGAATATGAGCAAAAAATTTATAGGCAAATTTACCATGTCTTCCTTCAGTACTTTAGCTGCCTCGAAATAAGCAGGTTTCATTTTATTGCAATGGCCACACCCTAAAAATGATAAAATTCGCATTTAAATGTCAAAGATGCAACCCTAAGTAGGGAAGATGGTAAAATTGTCCTGCTGTTGATATGCAAGGAAATGGTAAATGTTGAAATCTAATGAAAGAGGAATGACATCTATGAGGTAAAAGTGAAAATGGACCTAACTATTTTGGTTTGTCATAATCTCTCTGGCATAACTTTAAAACAACATTAAAAAGAAAATTATCTTTGCATATACCTTTTCAGAATGAAGTAAATGGGCAAAAAATTGCCAAGCATAGTTTAAAAGAGATGAAGATTTTATAAAGAAATATAGGCAGAACAGTTCAGAAAGATAATTAAAAAGAAAACAACATCCAACTTCGATGAAAAAGTTATTACTTACAAGGAGCGTAAAACATCACCAGCATATCAGATTTGTCTTTTGCAAACTCATCAAAAGTATTTGAAGTGAGAAAAACGACATGCTTGGATTCTTCGCTCCAGTCTGTTGCAGGAGGTGGGATTGCTTTGCCTGGACTACAAAGAAAAATCAGTGGAGAATATTTTGAATTCAAGATCATGGGAGTTGTCGCCACTGCATGATATGGCAATCAATACAAAGTCGCAATATTGAATTGTCTGAAGGATGAAGAGATCGTATGCGTTAATATTGCGAATTGTGCTTCAGCTATGCACGAAAAAAGAGTGTATGCTTTAGTCCACAAAAGAATATTGAAAACTATCAATATCTGATAATAGATTCTGTATCCGACGAGAGATATCAAATCGACTGATGAAGGAATGATGAATGATAGTGTAACAAAACCTTAATTGATGCTTACTTACTTGAGCATGAATTTCACAAGATTCTCTTTCGTGCGTCCACTTTCGTACTTGACCTTCGATTCTCCGTTTCTAAATAGTTAAAAATATGCTAGCAAATCTATACTGACATTAGGTCGTGTTAAACTCCAGAACAAAGAAACGCGAGTGCATCATAAATGCTTTAAACGAGATTTTAGAAAAAGATAAAAGTTTGAACAAAGCGACTGAAAGTAAGAAAATCTTACAAAGCTAATTAAGGTTGCACGATAAACAACATGTCTGTCCTACAGGCTCAACAATAACTAGTTTAACTCATCTCCAAAATGTCAACAAATTAAACTTATTTCTAACTCTTTCTTTTCATTAAAAAAATTTAGTAAAAACATGTCTTTATTTCTTGTTTTTATTTTCTTTTAGTGGTAAAGAATGTGACAAATATACTAACCTGAAGTATTTCACTAAAATTGAAAGAAAAAGAAGATCAGACACAGTAAATGTTTTCATTTCGAGTTTCTCAATCATAAAATTAGCTACATTCTTCTTTGAGATTGCGTTCTTAAAAAATAACTTAATAGAATAATTTCTGTTGCAGAGACGAAAGTTTCACAATGAACAATTGATCTAAGAAAGAGTGCTCATCACGTTTAAACTTGATTATTCCAAAGAAATCCTCAGGCTTTAAAAGAAATTGAGATTATTATTAGACTCCTATTGCCGGAACTCTGTAAATGTTGTGTTATAGTCACGGTTCACAGTGAGTGTGAAGAGCCATGAGTAGGCAGCTAGTAGTTAATTTTTTACCTCATTCCTAAAATATTTTCTACGTTTATGGTGAATCAAATCTTTTTGTATGCCATAATCGCTCTTAACTGATACAATAAAAGATATAAGAATCGCAGACGTAAATTCTACTTCTTTATTTTAGTTTTGATGACAAACCAAGTTATTTAATATGCAACAAATTAGAGAACAAGTTTCACAGCATGCATAAATTTAAATAGGTTATAACTACACTTGTAAAATAGCTTTAACAAAGTCAAAGCTCAGAAAATAGGGCCTGTTCTAATAACTTACAAGTTGGAAATCCTTTGATCTCATACTTGTCACGTAAAGCTGAGTTTTTGGTGCAGTCGACTGCTGCCAGGACTCCAGAGGCCTGAAATATGCTTACAGTTAACAGTAATAGCATAAATTGCAAAGAAAGATAACTAAATATCCTGATCTTCATTTGATACTTTGCTGCTTCATACCCCAAATTTACTGCACATCATAGTTGTGTGGATCAACCTAATAGTTCACGGTTTGATTGACTAATCATCATCTAAGTTTTCAATCTAAGGGCTACAAAAATAAAGAATAGATAAAAAACCTTTTTCATGAATGAAACCTATGAATGACCGCTAATGTATAAAATATAGACTAAAAGGCTCAGCAAGTGAAAAATCTACAAAATGGTTTTGGGGAGATATCGTAGAATTGGAACGAGAACAGAGCAAATCACTCACCCCTTGACTTTGAAGTTCTTCTGCGGCCTCTTCATATGCTGGCTTCATTGCTTTACAATGACCACACCCTTCGAGGAAAGAAATCTACATCAAGAGCACACTAAACATTCTTATATGCCACTTTTATTACAAAATCCATAAATTAAAGGAGTGTTTTCAGTACGATAGCTCATTTCGCAATTTAACGATTAGCAATAGCAAAATACATAGTGCCTCATTAAAATATCAAGCTTTCTCTTTGCATTCATGCCATAGATCCTCGATGCAGAAAAGCGAATAGCAGCTAATGATAAAGTTTTACCCATTTTGTTGCGCTTTGGAGTTAAAAATACTGCAAATTTGTCTGATATTTCAATAACTACCCATTCAATGGATATTTGAATAGAACGGTATTAGCTTGGCTTTATATTAAATTATTCTCTAAGCTTCAATAGGAACAAAGAATATGAAATTCATAATGCAACTTTATAATCAATTACATCTCGCCATTAGAAAGCGATGGTCCAAAAGAGACAACTTACATGGGGCATAAAACATGACCAAAACTGAATTGTGATCTTTCATAAATGAATCGAAATCGTTATCAGACAGGTGATGAATCTTGCTTGGATGCTCAGACCATTCTTTCTCTGGAGGTGGCGGCGGTGGACCTTCTTTTGGATCTTTCATAAAATTGATGAAATCATTCGTCTGCAAAGAAGGGTATTTTGGCTGTTACGCGAGAAGAAGTGACAACTTTTAACTTAAATACTCGATTCTTAGATGTCATCAACTAACAATCGTAGTGGTGATTAAAAACAAAACAGTGGGTTTAAAAATACAAAGTTCGGCTAAACAAACGTGACAAAGCTATTTGGATAACCTGTGGTAAATGAGAAGGAAAACAAGATGTAAGTCAGAAAACAGCCAACATTATCAAATATAACATAATACAAACCTCCCTTCCACTTTGGTAATCCAATGTTTTCTTTCCATAGTTTATGTACTTAAATGTTGGATAGCTTTAAGGAATATAGAAGCATGAGATAAAAGTCCAGGAAGCTTGATTTTTTTTTCTCAAATGATATCAATGCTGGAAATTACAAGACAAGTTTAAACTACATGTAGAATCACAGAAATGTAGAATGGAAATAACAGGGAGTTGGATTCTCGGGACCAAAAAGTATTCAATTACCATTAGGAAGAAATAGAAAACTACTACTTTTCTGTATTACCTTATTTGTTCGATCTCAAGGTGCGGCTTTGCATTATTATTATCATTATTTTAGACCCGTTTTGCTAGGTTTTAAAAGCAAGAGCGGCTTATAAACGGGGACAGCCTACATTTTTTATCCAGATCCCACCAAGCTTTCCTGTTACCTTGAATCCCATGCTTGACCACATAGTTTTTGGTTGAAGTTCTTCTGTCTATTTTTACACTTAGAATTTTTCAAACATATGGCATTTTTTTGCGTCTACAATTTCACACCGAGTATTTCTGCATGGTTTTGTGTGTACAGTTTATAATCAAGGTTAGCTTAAAATCGAATACATATGGCAATCAGAGCTGCCCAGCCGCCCTCTCCCGAAACCCTATTGCTATACCCTAGCAAATAACTTGAGCTAAATGCAAATGACTATCGCATGAAACTAAGTTGAAATCATACCCAGAGACATCAAATGATTCGCATGTTGCTTGACTGATCGTACAATCTACCGCAGCAAATGTCACCTGAAAAATAATTGAAAATAAAAAATATGTTTGCTCCTAAATGGAATCGCTCCTAAAAAGAATTAAATATGACGTCATTTTGCAAAGAGAAAGACTGGATACCTTTCTGTCGTCAACAAACTCTAAGGCTGCCTTCTCGTATTCTGGTTTTGCTTTTTTGCAGTGCCCACACCCTGAAGAATACGAAACCAAAATGAGATGCGTTCAGTAAATGGTTTTAATTTTGTTGCTAGAATTTGTTATGTCTACTATTGAAGTTTTTAAAAATTTTTATTTGTTTAAGTTTTGGTAGCAGTGAAATTTGAACTAAGCCAGTAATATGACATACATGGTGCATAGAACATGACAAGAACATGCTTTCGTTTCTTTAGAGAATCTTTAAAGGTGAGGTCATCGAGGTGAAGGATCTCTTTGCCAGATGTTTCGCTCCAGGGTTGGTCTGGTGGGGGTGGTGGTGGAGGCTCCTTTGGGCTGTTGTAAAGAAAAACGTAATTGTTTTCAAAGGTTTATTCTGAAGAAAATTGTATAACAACAAAAAAATGAAAATGTAGACGGGAATAATTTGCTAAAAGAAAATTGTTGGCTAGGTAAACTGAACTGAATAAATAAAATAATAAACTGAATACTAAATTAGAATTAAAAGAATTCAGGATAAGTCTGGATTTTCTTTACAAAGGTGCTAAGAAAATATTGACAAGAGTCTAGCTTTGAAGGGAAGAGAAACAAAGAAACAAGGTAGACACTTAACGATATAAACAAAAGAGAAAATTTTAATAGTTGGAAATTTCCAATAGGAAGAAAAACCTAGAAAGCAATATAAACGCAAAACTTTTTGGCTTACTCTTTCATGAAATCCACGATTTTGTCAGCTGTTCTCTCCCTTACTGTATATTTGAATTCGCCTTCGCTGTAAAAAAAACATTGAACAGTTGGGAAAAATCAGTGCAGTGTCACATGTGGAATTTAAAATGAAAAGGAAATAAGAAAAAAATCAATCTGCTCAGTAATTGTGACACAACTGTAGAAAAAGTAATAGCCAATACAAAATTTTGAATGTACAGCGAAACATCCATTCGTCGGACACCTGAATTCAGAGGCAGAAATTCATTTTTCAGATATGAGAAGGGGGCAAAACCGGCAAATACAAGCAAAATTGCTGAAAAATGATCAAATATACCGACAAAAGCTCTAAGGCTGTGTTTAAACTGAGAATTTATCAACAACTTGATTCCACCCCTCCAATTCCCGCCCCTACCCCATGAGTTACTTTCCTCTGAGGGAAGGCAGCTGTACAGCAGCAAAGAAATTACGGGAAAAATTGATTTGGTTTTCGCTTGGTGAAATTTATAAATGGAGGGCTTGTAGCTGCCGGTGATTCTTTGGCATATCCCTTAAAGTTGAAAAGATGTGGCATGTTAAGCTAGTCACCAGGTTCAACTGATACACAGACGTAACTTCAATCTCTAAAGTTAGAAGTCTTATAATTGGCAAATGTATAATGTATATTCTCAGAATACACACCTGCTTGTTTAAAAATCTGTTTAAAAAAGTGTTTCTACAGCTGACGACTTTAGGTCATTTTTAACTGGAATAAATGTACCAGTTTTTACTTCTTCAGTAATCCATAATTTGTGCAAAGTTCCTATCACTTATGAAAAACCGTAAAAACAAAATCCACTCACCTAAAATATTTCACTAAAAGGAGAATAAAAAATATGTAAGAAAGTTAACTTTGAGCGATAAAAGATAAGAGTAAGAAATTTTATGCAAATTATTCAAAACAAACAAATTCAATACGCATTTTAAGCATACATAGGTAAATCATTCTCGAGGCTCAACAAGTGAAAATGGAAATTTTAAGGTCCTCATAAACCTAAGTTGTAATCAGCCGGTATCGATTCGAAAGCACAGTGGTATTTTTCAATTACCTGTCGGAAAGCCAGAAATATCGTATTTTTTCCCTAGAGATTGTTCTTTGGTGCAGTCAACAGCTGCAAGGATTCCATCAACCTAAATGCAATGAACAGACACCATGCAATGAGCAGACAACAAAAAACATCAAAAAGTTCATATTGAGACATTCATGAAATTATCTTTATCGCGGTCATTGGTCGTAAAAAAAGGAATAAAACTGACGTTGGCAGCAAAAATGTTTCTTTGCCTTGTAGACTACAATAATTTTGTATAGATAGCCATGCGCAACAACTCAACTCAACCAGATATCTACCCCTATAATATAAACAGGGTCCAACACCAAAATATAGATTTCTGTTAAAACTGATCCACGATTATGTAAATTAAAAGTAGGAATTCAAAGAAAAATCAGGGGACAATGCATTAAAAACATTGGTTATTTGGCATGCCGATTCTTAATAACAAGAAGGAACAACTTTACTTACATTTTCGTCCTTCATTCGTTTAGCTGCTTCAATGTACTCCGGTTTCATCTTTTTGCAATGACTACACCCTAAAAGTAAACATTATAATTATCTATAGAAAGAAGGCTTAAAGAGCATGCCGTAAATGAATGTAAATTACTTTGTTGGTATTTAATTATAGAATTATAACTTTCTGAGGGCCCGTTCACACTACTCCGTATTCAAATGAAAACGGAGTCAAACTAATCCGTTTTTGCCTTGCGTTCACACTGCCCTGCTATGAAAACGGAATCATATGAATACGCAAATGAAAACGGATACTCTTGAATACAGTGCGTATTGAATATGCTCCGTTTCCAATGTGAACACCGAAAACAGAGACATTTGAATACGCTAACAACGGCAACAAAATAGGTGCATTCTAGCACGCCTAATCTCAAAAAGTTTGAAATTGAGAATTCACAATGAACTGGCAGCTGTTACAGCAAAGATTTTCGTGATTTGCTTTTATTTAATTACATTCATAATGATGCCAATTTGATGAAGATTCGTGAAAGCTTCAGTTCATAAGTGAGGCCACCAACAACATTTTTGTTGGAGCAGTGTGAACACCTACCATAGTTAAAGCGTATTCATTTGAAAACGGATAAGTGTGAACGGACAGCATTTTAATCAACGAAAACGGAGCGAAACGAATACGGAACAGTGTGAAAGGAGCCTGAGTCTCTTCTGGTTAAAAGAAAACAGTAGAATTTTTTATTCTCATTTACACTGCCTTACATTTAACACCTTCTCACCAAGTGGCATATCTAAATTATTCTACATTCACCCAGTCCACCTTGATCTAGACATATTTTGCGCAATTGAGCTACACGTATTGTAATTCTAATAGAACACTAAGACAAAAATATACTAGAAGCTGATTTGTATGGACAAATATAATAAATTCAACGTATAGGTCTCGACAGTAACGCAAAACATCATGGCCTTTCACGTTTTGCAGAGACAGATATTCGAAATAGGATTTCACAAAAGTCAAATTCAGAAGTGAAAATGAAGACCACAGCAGGTTCACTTACATGGAGCGTAAAACATTACCAAAACAGAAGATGAATTTGAAACAACAGTGTCAAATGTGTCGCTTTTTAAGTGAACCACGTCACTCGGGACATCTTTCCACTCTTCTTCGGCGCTTTCTGGTTCAGTTTTGGCAGGTTGGGGACTAAAATCAAGATGGAAGATTGATTAGGCCTTCGACAGAAGTAAACTGCGAACAACATCGATTCTTAAACAAACCATTAGGACATTTAAAAGCATTGGATTGACAAGGATAGAACTGACCGGGAATTAAAGCTTCGTGAATATAATATATTTAAACACTGTTGTCATCTATTGAACATACAGTTTACATAAGTGGAACTAAGTAAAATTTTAGCTTGATGACGTGATAAGAAAAAACTTAGCACAGAAACATAGCACAGAAAAGTATCGAGTGAAATCTAAGCGTTGGCTAGTAGCATAGGAGAGGATACATCAAATCAGGAGCTATACAAAAATAGGACTATATACCTGAAAAGTACTTGGAAAATGACAGATCTATTTTAAGAGGTTGGGCGAAAGCGCAGTAAAGGGACATCAAGTGGCGAGGATGTGAAAGAATTTCATTTACACAAAATGGACAAAGAAAGAATAGCCAAGCAATCATGCAACGAGGAAGTACCAAAATGAAGGAAGAAATCGATTGAGAAAGAGATTCATAAAACGGAGATGGGGGTTGGTGCTTGCTGAAAAAAATGCAAATTGAACACACTTATAGAGCCCCCGGCACACGAGATCCTTAAAGGCCATTTGCCTCTAACGGTCACGAGCGTAGAAAGTAGGCGACAAACAGTTGCCAGAGAGCAAGTGACAAAGTGCGTTCTTAAACAAAGCACTGCACGACTCTTGTGTTCGATTTAAAAATCGTTCTTTGCTTTAATAGCCCTCTTGGTTAATTATTAAAAAAGAAATCTAAACCGCTCTGAAACAAATTTGAACATGATATAACGTCAACAGGCCTTATGCACGAAGGCTATGCTTGGGTAAAACGTATGTGAGAGCGGAATGGAAATGGAACAAGGATTAGCGAGCTGTGCCTGGATGCAAAGTTGAGTGTTTTGTAAAAAAAACAGCAGAAAACTATATACAATAATCAGAACAACATACTCTTCAAGCCATTCGACAATTCCATCTTTTGAATATTTTCCACCATAATCAAACTTTTGTTGGCCATTTCTAAGATAAGTAACAGTGATACAATAAGTTCTTCTCGACAAATTAATTGGGCCTAAGTTATGCAAAAATGATTTTTGGGTATGGTATATTGTATGAGTGTGTACATACTGGAGGCTGAAAACTACAACATATTGTCTCACCTTACTGCTATTGCAAAAAATTCAAAATGGAAACATGAACGATGAGTTCGAACAATCTTACAAGAACTTTTTACAAAGCAGGACAGAGATATCTTAAGAATTAGAGGGTTAGTCCTTGAACTAACCACTCTTTTGGTAGATGTTATGGTACTTAAAGTATGATTGCTAATTCGGCAAAATAGCTAAAAAAATTTATAGCTAAACAAAAGAAAATGAATTCATTCTATCAGAAAAAAGATAGTAACACTTACTCAAAAAATATTAAAGTTGGGTAGCCAGTAATGTTGAATTCATATTTAATATCAGATAGTTCAGGTTTGTCACAGTCAAGACTAGCAAGAGTCTGCAGATAAAAAACAAAATAATCCTTATTATTCTATGAAATGAACTATTTTTGTTGTAACGAGCACTGATCAATAATTTCAAAATAATACATCAAAAAATTGACTCGGTATCTAACAACCAAGCTGGTAACTATTTAATTTGTAGTATTTCGTGAAAAACAGAAGGGCATTAACAAGCAAACATAAAAGTCTTTAGTTAATATTCTTTAAAAGTCAGTCTATACACACAAGAAATATTCACACAATTCGATAATACCACAAAAAACTAACCATATCAAAACATATTACAACATGTTTTGATATGAACACTGCCCTGAGTATAAAGCGCTGGATAATTCCTGAAAGGTGAGTAAAATTTCCATCCAGAAAGGATAAAAAAAAGAGAGAAGGAATGGCCCGTTTAATTGTTTCCATTGCTTTTGACCAATCAGCAACGGCTTATCTCTCTCATAGTTATAGAGAACTATAGATTTTCAAATTCCCAAATTATAGACAGCCATTAACAATATAATTCAGATAGATCCATGATAAATTTTATTACCGCTCTCCCTTTGACTTCTGTTGCAGCTGCAGAAAATTCTGGTTTTAGTCGTTTACAGTGTCCACACCCTTGAAAGATGGAAAAGTTCTGCATAACAGGAAACAGCAATGTACTAATAACTAACAAACATGGGGAAATATTGAAAGTCTGTTGCTTAAAAGATCAAAGGACAAGTCCAAAAATTCACTATTACAACGCATATGTAATTAACAAGAACGTGCTTCTATTGGCAACAGACGTCTCAAGATATCCCAAGAAATAAGTACAAAACTTTTTATCGATAAAGCAGTCTAGAAAACTTGTGACTTTACCAAGTTAATGAATGTTAAAAAGGCTGTAGAATATCATACTACTTGCACTGAAGTGAAATTAATACTCTGTCGACAATCCATGGTGCCTTCTTTACTCAACAACAAGTCCTTAAGTTCCATATTATACAAGATAAAGGAAATTCAAAAATTGGCTTACATGGGGCATAGAACATAACTAGCAAAGATCCTTTTTCTTTCCTTCTAAGCTTGATAAATTCCTATGAAAAACAAAAAGAAGAATTAGTTTTTCAAGCAATAAGGAATTTTATGAGAATTTCCTTTCAGAGAAATGCTAAAACAGCTCAAATTTTGACATAAATACTGAGCAAAATTTTCATTTTCTGTAAGAGCTGCCATGTTACCTAGGCAACAGAAACAAGGTATACATTACCGGAATAGTATTTATGTGGACTACATCTTTTGCAGTTGCATCTTCATCCCATGGAACATCACCAGTTGGGTTTCTCATAAAATTTAGCAAAGACTGAAACCAGAATGAAAAATAAATAAAATTGGATCATTCAATTATCAACTTTAAAAAAAGACATTAAAAATTTACACTTTATAATAAAAAAGTAATAGGACACTTTTAATAACATTAAATGGAAAACATTTGACAAGACCCTTTCCAATCTTTTCTCCTTAAATAACCTAGACAGATATTCAATTCTTAAGTTTTTTAAATGCATTTCTTACATATAGTTTGTAATGTTTGTTACCTAACCGTTATATACACATGTTATCTCAATGCCTTTTCCCTTGAGTCTACAGGCTTCCTTGAGGCTTTCTAGCTTCATCAACTATCTTTCCTGTAATTCTTTACATATTCTCATGTTTCCACAACAGTTACAGCTCAATAGCAAGTGTCTCAGGAACATTACGAATCTTTTCATTTAGGCTTGAAAAATTAATTTTTCCTGACATTAACTGAATGTTGATCACAGCCCCCTGAATATAGTCCCCCATAATATAGGCCTGGCATTTGGACTGTTGTAAGCCCCTTGGGATTATATTCGGAATCTTATGGTATACCAAAAAAATGAAAAAATTATAGCTTATCTAACATGCTTAAATAATCATTTTTGAGCCTGTAAATAGCAGTGATACCTTTGCAGTATGCTTTCTATCATATAATTTATGAAAATTGCCATCCCTAAAAGAATAAATATATTTCACAGATTTAACAAATAATACATTCAAGCTACATAATAGAGAACAATAATTTATCAGTTTCATATCTTGCCCTGGTCAATCATAACTTTATGCATGACTAACAAATTTGCATCTATGGAATTTATATCAAAACACCAGCCCTAATTTCATGCCTTCAATATGTAATGTGATGTAATTTCAAATGATGTGATGTAGGTTTTATAATAGTATCATACTTTTTGAAAGCTTTGCACTATATCGTGTCTTATAGGCAAGCCAATTACACAGAGGGAAGAGTTTGTTCTATAGGTAATAAAAATAGCTTTGCTAGCCCAAAGCATAGCTCAAATGGGCATCACCAACCTAAACAGTTTCATGGGTAAAGGTTAGTCCTGTTGTCTATATTGAACGCTTGGGAATGTGCTGTTAGGGGCGCATTGTCTTGCACCAAGGCATTGTGTGGTAGGGTGGCCAGTTCTTTTCTTGGCCACTTTTACCTCCCTAGTATGTTTCAACTAGGTACTCATTTTCAGCTGAGTGAACTGGCGGCCATCCATGAGATGGGATTGAACCCGGAGCTCTGGCATGGCAGTCAAGCTCCTTAACCACTCTGTTACCACAACACATAAAAAATTTCATATGTAGGTGAAATGTTTTTAATCTACAGCTAGCTTTAGTTGGCATAAACAAGTTGATGCCAGACAAAAAGGGTTGCCATATACATTAAGACAGCCAATTAATTTTGTTGACTCATGCATAGTAGACCTAAAAATTTCCTAGGATAAGCAAAATTTTGCTGATGTATATGTGTTATTTGACATCTTTTTTTGGCTGGTATATACAAAAATCATATTATAAATGTTTATGTCATATGGAGTGAATACTCACTTGAAATGCTTC
>NW_027019306.1:4748285-4763663 GCF_013076305.1 Rhopilema esculentum
AAGCAGATAAAAAGGGACGAGATGAAAGAGTGCATGAAGTCTAGTCATCACGCCAGGTTCAACTGATACACAGACGTAACTTCAATCTCTAAAGTTAGAAGTCTTATAATTGGCAAATGTATAATGTATATTCTCAGAATACACACCTGCTTGTTTAAAAATCTGTTTAAAAAAGTGTTTCTACAGCTGACGACTTTAGGTCATTTTTAACTGGAATAAATGTACCAGTTTTTACTTCTTCAGTAATCCATAATTTGTGCAAAGTTCCTATCACTTATGAAAAACCGTAAAAACAAAATCCACTCACCTAAAATATTTCACTAAAAGGAGAATAAAAAATATGTAAGAAAGTTAACTTTGAGCGATAAAAGATAAGAGTAAGAAATTTTATGCAAATTATTCAAAACAAACAAATTCAATACGCATTTTAAGCATACATAGGTAAATCATTCTCGAGGCTCAACAAGTGAAAATGGAAATTTTAAGGTCCTCATAAACCTAAGTTGTAATCAGCCGGTATCGATTCGAAAGCACAGTGGTATTTTTCAATTACCTGTCGGAAAGCCAGAAATATCGTATTTTTTCCCTAGAGATTGTTCTTTGGTGCAGTCAACAGCTGCAAGGATTCCATCAACCTAAATGCAATGAACAGACACCATGCAATGAGCAGACAACAAAAAACATCAAAAAGTTCATATTGAGACATTCATGAAATTATCTTTATCGCGGTCATTGGTCGTAAAAAAAGGAATAAAACTGACGTTGGCAGCAAAAATGTTTCTTTGCCTTGTAGACTACAATAATTTTGTATAGATAGCCATGCGCAACAACTCAACTCAACCAGATATCTACCCCTATAATATAAACAGGGTCCAACACCAAAATATAGATTTCTGTTAAAACTGATCCACGATTATGTAAATTAAAAGTAGGAATTCAAAGAAAAATCAGGGGACAATGCATTAAAAACATTGGTTATTTGGCATGCCGATTCTTAATAACAAGAAGGAACAACTTTACTTACATTTTCGTCCTTCATTCGTTTAGCTGCTTCAATGTACTCCGGTTTCATCTTTTTGCAATGACTACACCCTAAAAGTAAACATTATAATTATCTATAGAAAGAAGGCTTAAAGAGCATGCCGTAAATGAATGTAAATTACTTTGTTGGTATTTAATTATAGAATTATAACTTTCTGAGGGCCCGTTCACACTACTCCGTATTCAAATGAAAACGGAGTCAAACTAATCCGTTTTTGCCTTGCGTTCACACTGCCCTGCTATGAAAACGGAATCATATGAATACGCAAATGAAAACGGATACTCTTGAATACAGTGCGTATTGAATATGCTCCGTTTCCAATGTGAACACCGAAAACAGAGACATTTGAATACGCTAACAACGGCAACAAAATAGGTGCATTCTAGCACGCCTAATCTCAAAAAGTTTGAAATTGAGAATTCACAATGAACTGGCAGCTGTTACAGCAAAGATTTTCGTGATTTGCTTTTATTTAATTACATTCATAATGATGCCAATTTGATGAAGATTCGTGAAAGCTTCAGTTCATAAGTGAGGCCACCAACAACATTTTTGTTGGAGCAGTGTGAACACCTACCATAGTTAAAGCGTATTCATTTGAAAACGGATAAGTGTGAACGGACAGCATTTTAATCAACGAAAACGGAGCGAAACGAATACGGAACAGTGTGAAAGGAGCCTGAGTCTCTTCTGGTTAAAAGAAAACAGTAGAACTTTTTATTCTCATTTACACTGCCTTACATTTAACACCTTCTCACCAAGTGGCATATCTAAATTATTCTACATTCACCCAGTCCACCTTGATCTAGACATATTTTGCGCAATTGAGCTACACGTATTGTAATTCTAATAGAACACTAAGACAAAAATATACTAGAAGCTGATTTGTATGGACAAATATAATAAATTCAACGTATAGGTCTCGACAGTAACGCAAAACATCATGGCCTTTCACGTTTTGCAGAGACAGATATTCGAAATAGGATTTCACAAAAGTCAAATTCAGAAGTGAAAATGAAGACCACAGCAGGTTCACTTACATGGAGCGTAAAACATTACCAAAACAGAAGATGAATTTGAAACAACAGTGTCAAATGTGTCGCTTTTTAAGTGAACCACGTCACTCGGGACATCTTTCCACTCTTCTTCGGCGCTTTCTGGTTCAGTTTTGGCAGGTTGGGGACTAAAATCAAGATGGAAGATTGATTAGGCCTTCGACAGAAGTAAACTGCGAACAACATCGATTCTTAAACAAACCATTAGGACATTTAAAAGCATTGGATTGACAAGGATAGAACTGACCGGGAATTAAAGCTTCGTGAATATAATATATTTAAACACTGTTGTCATCTATTGAACATACAGTTTACATAAGTGGAACTGAGTAAAATTTTAGCTTGATGACGTGATAAGAAAAAACTTAGCACAGAAACATAGCACAGAAAAGTATCGAGTGAAATCTAAGCGTTGGCTAGTAGCATAGGAGAGGATACATCAAATCAGGAGCTATACAAAAATAGGACTATATACCTGAAAAGTACTTGGAAAATGACAGATCTATTTTAAGAGGTTGGGCGAAAGCGCAGTAAAGGGACATCAAGTGGCGAGGATGTGAAAGAATTTCATTTACACAAAATGGACAAAGAAAGAATAGCCAAGCAATCATGCAACGAGGAAGTACCAAAATGAAGGAAGAAATCGATTGAAAAAGTGATTCATAAAACGGAGATGGGGGTTGGTGCTTGCTGAAAAAAATGCAAATTGAACACACTTATAGAGCCCCCGGCACACGAGATCCTTAAAGGCCATTTGCCTCTAACGGTCACGAGCGTAGAAAGTAGGCGACAAACAGTTGCCAGAGAGCAAGTGACAAAGTGCGTTCTTAAACAAAGCACTGCACGACTCTTGTGTTCGATTTAAAAATCGTTCTTTGCTTTAATAGCCCTCTTGGTTAATTATTAAAAAAGAAATCTAAACCGCTCTGAAACAAATTTGAACATGATATAACGTCAACAGGCCTTATGCACGAAGGCTACGCTTGGGTAAAACGTATGTGAGAGCGGAATGGAAATGGAACAAGGATTAGCGAGCTGTGCCTGGATGCAAAGTTGAGTGTTTTGTAAAAAAAACAGCAGAAAACTATATACAATAATCAGAACAACATACTCTTCAAGCCATTCGACAATTCCATCTTTTGAATATTTTCCACCATAATCAAACTTTTGTTGGCCATTTCTAAGATAAGTAACAGTGATACAATAAGTTCTTCTCGACAAATTAATTGGACCTAAGTTATGCAAAAATGCTTTTTGGGTATGGTATATTGTATGAGTGTGTACATACTGCATGCTAAAAACTACAACATATTGTCTCACCTTACTGCTATTGCAAAAAATTCAAATTGGAAACATGAATGACGAGTTCGAACAATCATACAAGAACTTTTTACCAAGCAGGACAGAGATATCTTGGAGAATTAGAGGGTTAGTCCTTGAACTAACCACTCTTTTGGTAGACGTTATGGTACTTAAAGTATGATTGCTACTTAGGCAAAATAGCTAAAAAATTTTATAGCTAAATAAAAGAAAATGAATTCATTCTATCAGAAAAAAGATAGTAACACTTACTCAAAAAATATTAAAGTTGGGTAGCCAGTAATGTTGAATTCATATTTAATATCAGATAGTTCAGGTTTGTCACAGTCAAGACTAGCAAGAGTCTGCGGATAAAAAACAAAATAATCCTTATTATTCTATGAAATGAACTATTTTTGTTGTAACGAGCACTAATCAATAATTTCAAAATAATACATCAAAAAATTGACTTGGTATCTAACAGCCAAGCTGGTAACTATTTAATTTGTAGTATTTCATGAAAACAGAAGGGCATTAACAAGCAAACATAAAAGTCTTTAGTTAATATTCTTTAAAAGTCAGTCTATACACACAAGAAATATTCACACAATTCTATGATACCACAAAAAACTAACCATATCAAAACATATTACAACATGTTTTGATATGAACACTACCCTGAGTATAAAGCGCTGGATAATTCCTGAAAGGTGAGTAAAAATTTCCATCCAGAAAGGATAAAAAAAGAGAGAAGGAATGGCCCGTTTAATTGTTTCCATTGCTTTTGACCAATCAGCAACGGCTTATCTCTCTCATAGTTATAGAGAACTATAGATTTTCAAATTCCCAAATTATAGACAGCGATTAACAATATAATTCAGATAGATCCATGATAAATTTTATTACCGCTCTCCCTTTGACTTCTGTTGCAGCTGCAGAAAATTCTGGTTTTAGTCGTTTACAGTGTCCACACCCTTGAAGGATGTAAAAGTTCTGCATAACAGGAAACAGCAATGTCTAATAACTAACAAACATGGGAAAATATTGACAGTCTGTTGCTTAAAAAATCAAAGGACAAGTCCAAAAATTCACTATTACAACGCATATGTAATTAACTAGAACGTACTTCTATTGGCAACAGACGTCTCAAGATATCCCAAGATATAAGTACAAAACTTTTTATCGATAAAGGAGTCTAGAAAACTTGTGACTTTACCAAGTTAATGAATGTTAAAAAGGCTGTAGAATATCATACTACTTGCACTGAAGTGAAATTAATACTCTGTCGACAATCCATGGTGCCTTCTTTACTCAACAACAAGTCCTTAAGTTCCATATTATACAAGATAAAGGAAATTCAAAAATTGGCTTACATGGGGCATAGAACATAACTAGCAAAGATCCTTTTTCTTTCCTTCTAAGCTTGATAAATTCCTATGAAAAACAAAAAGAAGAATTAGTTTTTCAAGCAATAAGGAATTTTATGAGAATTTCCTTTCAGAGAAATGCTAAAACAGCTCAAATTTTGACATAAATACTGAGCAAAATTTTCATTTTCTGAAAGAGCTGCCATGTTACCTAGGCAACAGAAACAAGGTATACATTACCGGAATAGTATTTATGTGGACTACATCTTTTGCAGTTGCATCTTCATCCCATGGAACATCACCAGTTGGGTTTCTCATAAAATTTAGCAAAGACTGAAACCAGAATGAAAAATAAATAAAATTGGATCATTCAATTATCAACTTTAAAAAAAGACATTAAAAATTTACACTTTATAATAAAAAAGTAATAGGACACTTTTAATAACATTAAATGGAAAACATTTGACAAGACCCTTTCCAATCTTTTCTCCTTAAATAACGTAGACAGATATTCAATTCTTAAATTTTTTAAATGCATTTCTTACATATAGTTTGTAATGCTTGTTACCTAACCGTTATATACACATGTTATCTCAATGCTTTTTCCCTTGAGTCTACAGGCTTCATTGAGGCTTTCTAGCTTCATCAACTATCTTTCCTGTAATTCTTTACATATTCTCATTTTTCCACAACAGTTACAGCTCAATAGCAAGTGTCTCAGGAACATTACGAATCTTTTCATTTAGGCTTGAAAAATTAATTTTTTTCTGACATTAACTGAATATTGATCACAGCCCCCTGAATATAGTCCCCCATAATATAGGCCCGGCATTTGGACTGTTGTAAGCCCCTTGGGATTATATTTGGAATCTTATGGTATCAAAACAATGAAAAAATTATAGCTTATCTAAAATGCTTAAATAATCATTGTTGAGCCTGTAAATAGCAGTGATACCTTTGCAGTATGCTTTCTATCATATAATTTATGAAAATTGCCATCCCTAAAAGAATAAATATGTTGCACAGATTGAACAAATAATACATTCAAGCTACATAATAGAAAACAATAATTTTTCAGTTTCGTATCTTGCCCTGGTCAATCATAACTTTATGCATGACTAACAAATTTGCATCTATGAAATTTATATCAAAACACCATGAGCCCTAATTTCATGCCCTCAATATGTAATGTGACGTAATTTCAAATGATGTGATGTAGGTTTTATAGAAGTAGCATACTTTTTGAAAGCTTTGCACTATATCATGTCTTATAGGCAAGCCAATTACACAGAGGGAAGAGTTTGATCTATAGGTAATAAAAATAACTTTGCTAGCCCAAAGCATAGCTCAAATGGGCATCACCAACCTAAACACTTTCACGGGTAAAGGTTAGTCCTGTTGTTGATATTGAACGTTTGGGAATGTGCTGTTAGGGGCGCATTGTCTTGCGCCAAGGCATTGTGTGGTAGGGTGGCCAGTCCCCTTTCTTTGCCACTTTTTACCTCCCTGGTACGTTTCAACAAGGTACTCATTTTCAGCTGAGTGAACTGACAGCCATCCATGAGCTGGGATCAAACCCGGAGCTCTGGCATGGCAGTCAAGCTCCTTAACCACTCTGTTACCACGACCCATAAAAAATTTCATATGTAGGTGAAATGTTTTTAATCTACAGCTAGCTTTAGTTGGCATAAACAAGTTGATGCCAGATAAAAAGGGTTGTCATATATGTTAAGACAGCCAATTAATTCTGTTGACTCATGCATAATAGACCTAAAAATTTCCTAGGATAAGCAAATTTTGCTGATGTATATGTGTTATTTGACATCTTTTTTTGGCTGGTATATACAAAAATCATATTATAAATGTTTATGTCATATGGAGTGAATACTCACTTGAAATGCTTCAACACTAAAGGGCTTGGACTGGTCTTGTATTTCTTACATAACTTTTTACTTTCTTTGTCCTCCCTAAAAGAAGCAATTGCAAGCACGATATACAATGTTTAAAAGAAAATAAACAATCCATTTGATTTCATTACACATATGAATAAAACATTTCACCCTTTTGTCAAAGACATGTATTATCTGTAACAGGATTAATCCTTGGCAATTGCTTCACCATTCTTAAAAATCCTTTTTTCCAAAAATTCATAAAATGATGCCACAGGCTAGAGGCCTTCCTTGAGTATATGAAATTCTTGAGTATAAACAACAAAACATAAAAACAGAGTCAACATAAAACAAATTGCTACACATAATACAGAGAGGGATATCCAACAATCTGAATTAAAATTTCAAGATGGCATGAAATAGCCCAAACACAGCATACTGAAGTACCTTTTGTCGAACACTCTTATATGTTGGACAGTGACCAAAAGAAAGTAGAAAATTTATATCCAGGTGTTGCTTGAATGTATTGTGAGAGGAGGAAAAACACCCTTCGCTGGTTCTTTTGTTTATTACCAATCAGCAAACACTAACTTTTCACCTAGTTAAAGTGTCCAACAGAAAAACAAACTCATTCTGTCTTCATCTGAAATAACCTCCTCAACTCGCTTCAACTTTTCAAAGCAAGGGTGTCAAAACAGTAAATATACAGGTTCTATACTTAGAAATACTGAAAAAGAGGGGCATAATAAATAACATTATTTTAGTTCTGAAGTCATGTGGTGTAGAATGTAAAGAAGATTGAAGAAAATGTTAAAGCTAGTGCTACTAACCCACAATTTATATAAACAATGTCACCTTGACCCTTTATTTGTTTCGCTACAGCATCACACCATCTAACTGCATCAATTGCAGATTTATCTAAACATAAAACAGGCTAAATATTAAAAGGTTAATCTCAATTTCCTGTAGTAATTACAATAAAAATACAATCAATTGACAGGGTTGACAGAGAAGAATTTGAAATGAGAGAAAGATTTAAATGGTTTACAAAATACAAATAGAAAACAAATTTACAAAAATGCAATCATTCTGGCCTATAATAATGTCTTCAATTTTCAACATTCACTTAACATAAGTTCAATAAGTCTAAGAAACTGACTAGAAAAAACTTTGAGTGTTTTAGACTCTGACATGAACATAAATTTTAAACGAAAATACTTTTAAACATTTGAGTGATAAGCAGAATTGTCCGAAAATACCAAATAATTAGACTTTTAGCTTTTGAACAAACTTTAAATCTACCTTAATATTATTTTTGATTTGGAAAATTCACAAAGATGCTGAAGTATGAAAATGGTATCTTGTCATCCTTTTAGCATGCTGATAAAGATCATTCCAGAGAGGACCAAATCATACAGTGATTGTTAGCTTTGAAAAGTCTAATAAACTTTTCTGCATTTAGAGACATATACTCTTGACTATGAAAGACTTTGATTTAGAACTATAGAATACAATTTTATTTAAACGTTAAGCACCTCTACTAAAACTAGAACTTACCATCTTTTGAGAAAATAACTAAAACATTCTTATGGGTCTTCACAAACTTTTTAAAAGTCTTCACTTCATAGATCCCTGTTATACTTTTCAGGTTCAATTTCGCAAATGAACTATAAACCTAACAAAAAGAAAATTCTATGATTTGACAGGAGTAAAATAGGTGAACTAGAGTATCTAATCATTAAGCCAATTCACTGCATCAAAATTATAAAAACATGTGTGCATAAATTAAAAAAGCAAAATTTCAAAGATTGAGATGTAATGACCATGTTGAGCCGTAATCATGTCCTCCACTGCATTTCTGATTTTAAAACCTTACATTGTCATTGTATCCACAATGACATTATCACAACAATAAGATAATTAGTGTCCCCTTATTTTATATGCATACAGCCTGTATTTGTTAATTTGTTAGTCAGTAAATGCATCACTATGCAAATGTCAAGTAACATTGTATCTTGCTCATGTTTTCTACATGTTAAAACAGACATAAATACGATGACACTCTCAACATAATCAAAATATAGGAACCAATTAACATCACCCAGGCTTCCTATAGAGGAATGAAATAATCTTATGTTAATTTTCCCTATTGAATACAGATGCATATCTAATGATGTTTGGGGTGAGGTGTGATAAATCCCTCCCCCCCCCTTTGTTCGGGAAATTTGACAGCTAACTGTTCATTTATCAGTACAATTTTGTAAAGGCAGCAAAATAAGAATTTTACCATCTTTACATGTGCCTTAGTCAATTAATTGTACTTTTCACAACCCTTCCACTTCCAAGCAAGGAGGTCATTTTTTGCAACTGAATAGCTATAGACTGTTGTCTTCACAGCACTTTTTAGGAAACTATTCTTCAAAATTTCAGAAAATAAGACTGGATGATAAAAATTTGTGATTGGCTGATAACAAAGAACAGCTTTACAAATGGAATTGTGATTGTGTTAGGTATATTCAAAGAAGCAGGTGGCAGCTGTGCAAATAAATCAATGCTAATTATCAAAAGCCTTTAGGGTTGAAAATCAGAAAAGTTTGTTGCATATTGTGAAAAACATGGTTTGATTGCTATGCAAAAAATAACTGTGCATGGATTTTATGAAACAGTAATCATGCAGGATGTGTTTAGCAAAAAAATAATCAAAGATTCAAGATTGAAAATAAGAACAAATGTTTAGTTTTTAAGACATATGAATTCCCAGCCTTCTTTCAGTTAACTAATGATTAAAGAAATTCTTCAAAGATGATCATCAATAAGTTTGAGTTATACATTTTTTGTAAAAATGAAAATATCTCCAACCATAATCCTATTTCTTTTGTTTTTGTCTACCTTGACTTTGTTGCATTTTTAGATAGACAAATTGGTTAAGAATATTTTATAAGAAAGTTTCATTGATAGTTGTAGATTAATTCTTTGCCAGGAAGCCAGTAATCAAATAGAACCAAATTCAAACTAACTTCTTCAATAGCCAGTATTGAGATTATTCACCACCTTCCCAAGTTATACAGGAAGGGGTTTACTCAGAGTATCCAGGGATGGTGCACTGCCAACAGGGTGTCAAATTTGATCAAAACTTGGTTCCTTGAAAACAAGTGTGCATGCTCGTTTTGCAGTAAATGAACTGTCTTGTGCAATCCTTGAAATTGCTTCGTGTTAGTCTTAATTAGTGTATATTCACAATTGTAAAAACTAACATTAAATAATCTACAATACAATACAATACAATACAATCTTCAGCTGAAAATTTTGGGACAGGATATACCTTTCCTCCCTATTTTTCTCGCACAGGTATGCTAGTTGGAAATATCATGTATTCAGGTATGGCGTTTTAATAGACAGGCACCTCCCTATCACTTTTATCAAAGATTAAAAACACCAAACAACCAGCCAAACCCCCACCTTCTCCTCCGTGTTTCGCTCCTATCTCCAAGAACAATTTTGATGTGCTATTCCAGGCAAATGACCTACTTTTTTCTAATCTCCTAAGTCATTTTAGGAGATAACCAGCATTTTTCCCAAGGGGGGAGAAAAGGGGGTGGCTACAAATGGCATCGAAAACTGACGTTAGCGTTAAATTATACAGAATGTTTCAGGCGAAGAGTAATCGGTTATTTATTTTCCCTCCTAAACCCCCCTCCCCCCTCCCCCCGTAAATTTGGCTCCTTTTCTTTAATCTCTCTATTTTATACGAAACAACACCATACAGCAAACAGTTCCTCTACAGGGTTTCATTAAAACTCATCTTTGTCCTCAGATCCAAATTGTGGAATCAAAATCTTGATCAATTTCAGAGTTCCAAGAATCGAAATTGCAATCACCTTTAAATATAATAGCAATAATTGATAATACCTAACAAATATAACATTGCAAAGAGCTATTACCTGCAAAATAAAAAATAGCAGAATGAACTTATCCATCTTTCTCGATCCTCTAAACAACTCTCCCAGTCTTATTGACACGTGTCCTCGACGCTTGTATCCCTGTGGCAACTACCCATATTCAATGCCCTCTTATCGTCGCCTCAGAGTTGCAGTGAAATTTGTAACTCAGGGTGTCTTTTTGTGATGTTTAAGACGAAAATTAAAATCGAGATGGGACCCAGCAACAGGAGAAAAAAGAATCAAAATATATTCTTGAACAAACAGTTTATATTCGCTATCTCGACTACCAGCTATTTCGAGCATTCGCTATCTCGAACAAGCCGTTCGTTATCTTGAGACATTACTGATAAAATACATAGCTTCTTAACAATTTGTGAAAAATTAAGAATAATTGCCAGGCTTGAACTTTATTGAGTTTTGAATTTTTATTATCTGTGCAAGAACAATTTATCTGATTTCCAGGCAAAAAGTTCACACCACAAGCTTGTATCTTGTTAGCATCTTCATTTCCGAGAAAATTATCATTATAAAGAAACATAGAAGTGCGGTTGGAACTTTCTTTCTCATTTTTTAATGAATTTACATGTTGTGTTTTCTTAATAATTATTTAAGAGTTATTCTATGCACAGAAAGAATGAGGGCTCAATTCAAACTTATAGGTCGTTTTGATCTAGCATATGGAATTAGATAAACTTTGGAACAAGATAAATTCCAAAGCCTTCCGATTACTTCTGTAGAATCAAGTATCTATTTGCTTACGACTTTGAAGAATCAGTTTTTACACAGTGAGTTTTCTTCCCTGACACGATCAAGAACGGAAAGGTAAGAGAAACTGTGATGAAAATAGCCAGTTATGGAATAAAATGGGCCAGCGATTAAATCTGCATATGGCTTTCATTATGTTTGACTGGTTTGGTCTGCAAAAATTGGATATTTATATATCTTGAACATTATTACGTATCTTCCAATGGTGTCAAATGTGAAACCGGCTTAAGTAAATATTACATCTGTATATGTAGTATTATACTATATATGTAGTATTATAATGTAGCATTATAATTAACTATATGTACATGTAATATCGTATTAGGAGTCATTTCTAGATAGTTGTATTATGAGTGATTTTATATTGAATAGAAGACAAAAGCAAAAGGCCCCCCCCCCGTCTTTACAATCCTAATCTTCCAATTTTGACAATACACGATTGGGTACGGTATTTGATTTTTGTTTGGTTTAGGTATTTTAAGTTTTAAGGTATGACGACATGTTTCGGATAATTGGCAGAGCCTGGTTGTCTTTCCATCTAGCAGTTTTGGAATCGATCTACATACAAACGAAAAAACCACCATTCTGTAGACATAAAGAGTTCGTTTTCTTTTTTGGACTCCGTTGGTAGTTTTTCTTTAGGTACGCAGCACCGATTGGACAACCATACCGGTCTTGTACTTGCGTTTTTCTGATTGGCCTATTTCGATCTACAACTGAGTATATATTCAAACAATCTTTTGGTGGTACAAAACTTGTAAATGGCTTTGAAAAAGCAAACATTTAGTAAACTAAAGCTTTTCGTCTGACACTCTTCAGAGTTTAAAACGTCAGAACATAGATCGAAAACTCTACGCTAAGAAATATATATACCCAGTTGTGGATCGAAATAGGCCAATCAGAAACACGAGCACATGACTGTCAAGGTTGACCAATCAGTGCCGCTTGCCTAGGCACTTAAAAAGAACGCCCATGACTAATGATTGGTTACGCAAACGCACATTTAAAATTATAGGATTACATCACAAAAGTACGTTGCCAAAATATTACCCCTCCCCCAAAATTTTCTCATCGAATTTAGGCGAAATACAAAATTCATCCTGCCGAGAACTGTGGGGGGGGGGGTGATATGTCCCCCCAGCTCTTCCCGTGGCGCCATTACTGCTTAGGACTGTCAGACGAAAAAGCTTATAGCCAATACGATTTAAACGTTTGCATTTTTCAAGGTATTTTTGTTAAAATACTTTGCTGGTGAGGTCAGATTTGGACGTTCTTTGAAAATATCTGTGTTTAGATCGTTTTTTAAGATAAGCCCAAAGATAGATGGCAGAGTTAAGGTGGTCCTCGACCCTGAAGATGATTTTAGCTATGTTTTTGAAAATCATTGAATATTTTTTAAGTCTATTGTTCAAATCACACCAAATTTTCACACAAACAACAATAGCAATTACTGCCGATTTTTTCATAACAATAAGATGATCACGTGGTTATGGTGTATTTTACAGACCAGGAAACCTGGACCATAAAAAATGCTTGAGAAACGATTTTAGAGAAGTGTAAGCTTACATTAAGATAATATCTATTTCAAATTACTAAACATAAAGAAAGCATTGAAATGAGTTGAGAAAATTATTGTCATAGCAACCGTTGCTATGGAAACTGGAAAAACCATTTTTCTTGGATAACTATCAACAGAGTAGACAGATTAAAATTTTGTCAACTCATATCAAAGACACCATAAGTACAATTCCTCCTACCAAATTTGATTGAATAATATTGCATGCTTCTTTTTTTATCCTTTCTTAAAGTATTAAAATGCGCATTTGAGAAAACGAGCTTTAAAGTTCTGGTTGCGTATATTTACAAACTCGACATCAATGCTTCAAAATAATTAACCAAAAGAGGTTAAATTTGGGTCTTAATGGTCCATGACCAATTGGTTTTAGATTATTCCCTTATATAATTAGGAAATAAAGTATTTCCAAAAGGTACCTGTACATAAGGTTATATGAATTGTCTTTTTAGTTATTGAATTTTTCTTCTTTTTGCTGATTTCTCAACATAAACCATTTCAAGGCTCTTTTCATCAATAAACACTACATCCATGTTATCCTTGTCATCAACTTTGCATAGGTCTTTGTCTGGCACTTAATGGATAGAAAAACCTCCAGAGGCATAAGCTGCTCCTGCTTTTGTATTTTGTTTTCTCATCTTCCTTAAAATTTGCCGTCTTCTCTGATAATCTGTTTTGCATTTGGCCTCCGCTTTCTTTACCCTTTTCTCATTTGCAGATTTGTAACCTTTGATGGTGTTTGATCCCAAAGACAAAACACCTAGTCTTTTCAGCACATTCCCAGCACTGCCTGCTCCTGCATTCCATTGCAAAACAGATGACGCAACACAACATTCCAAGCGCTGCTTACCACAGAAGACTCGTTTGGGGCATTTTGACCAAAGGACATTGTTGAGGGCTTCATTTTGATTCTGTGTGAGACCTTTTTGACATCTGCTCAGGAGTTCATCACCAGATAGCCTTTCAAATATAGGTTTTAACTCCTTCCTGAAAACTGATGGCAAGCACTTTCTCTGATCATAGGTTGCTGTATGGGAAGCTCTGTCTCTCTGGAACCTACACCATGAATTCTCTCCTTCAGGACAAAACTGATGTTGAACCTCATCTGGCTCATTTTCACCTTGAATGCAATGATAAAATATTGCCCAAATTGCTTTTTTCATCCCCTCAATATTATTAGTGTGATTTCGGATGGCATAACCATAATAATTTTGCAGTGAGTCTATTATTGCATCAGTTAGTCTACCACGTCCTCCAATCGTTCCACCATCTGCTAACTTTCTACCTTTGTTTTTGTTTTTAAAATTGCGCAAATTAGAGCCCATTCGCTTTTGGATATGCCCTATACAATCCTCTTTCAAAACCAAGTATCCATCTCCAAATTTTTTGAAACAGGCATCTGCAACTTCGGCAAATGATGATGAATCACCATCACCAACATAAGTTGTATATACAAGCTGATGTTTCTCCATTGATCTTAGAAACATTTTTACAGCAGCCTCTTTTTCCATTGCCTCTGAGGAGCCTTTGTGGTTAACTTCACAATGCTCTTCATGATTAGAATACCAATTCTTGTACTTTTCTGACTCTTTTTCCCACTTCTCTCTAAATTTACACTCAAAACAAATTTTGGACTGTACTTCATAATCCAATACTTCACCAGTCTCAACTGATAAAATAAACACAACACCAAGCAAAGAACTATAGCCATAACGTTTTTGCCATGTACCATCTACTGACACACTAACAGGGACATATGAAGAAACAACTTCATCATTAATGTCAGTGTTTATTTGCATAAGGTCTTTTAAATTTTTTGCTGCTTTACAAAGAGACTCTTGGGCTTCCTTCTGGTATGATGTGGTGATTTTTTTCAGGATTGCACTGAAGGCATTTGTTGTAACTGGTGGAGGGACATCTAATGCACAACATATTTTTGACAAACCTGCCAATCCATTTCCACTTTCCACACCTCCCTGCGTAAGACGTATGTTTATTTCTGAAACATCCATTTTATCATTGTTTACGAAAGGGCTGGTGCTGAAAGAATCTGTTTCTTTGTCACAATTGCTACATTTCCAGAATAAAACCTCATGAAGACCTCTTCTTTTAGAATTGTCTTGCCATAGCTGCAAGGTTCCTTTTGGGTCCTTACAGAGACGGCAGACGGCTGCTTTACTCAAACTGGTTAGCAGATTGCTAGTGTTCATCACCTTGAAGCCATGTGCAAGTTCTCTTCCACTAGCTAGGCCAAGTGAGTCTTTACTGTACAAATCCAGACATTTCCTTCTTTCATTTATGTACTCAGACTGTTCTTCGGCAAATAAAGGACAATTCCTTTTCAATTTTTCTAATGATTTGTTGATCAATTTCCCAGATGGACTCTTGAAATTTTTTGGAATCGCGGAGGGGGGAGATGGGCCTGGTTCTTGTGATAGTACCACATC